>QLOH01000913.1:0-281682 GCA_026901365.1 Sesbania bispinosa | reverse complement strand
TATTACTACACTTTATTATTTCTTATTATTAATAGTATTATTAAGAATAAATAATACTATCTTTCTTCCTTTTCTTTTATTTTATTTGTCCTTCAAATTTAGGATGTTACATTCTCCTAATCCTAAAAAGAAAATTCGTACTGAATTTTTCCTGAGATAATCAACTTTTGGAAAGACCCATCAACTTCTTCCTAAATTAACTCAACCTTTTCGGTGGTTGTTGCACTAACTCCGGTCCTAACACAGGCTTTCTCCCGGGCTCCACACCAACACAAGGGGTTCTACACCTCCTACCGTACAATGCATCAAAGGCGCCATACCTATGCTAGACGTGAAAACTATTATTGTAAGTGAACTTTATCAAAGGTAGGAAACTATCCAACGACCCCCTTGGTTCTAACACAGAAGCCCTAAGCAGTCCTCTAAGGATTGAATGGTCCTCTCGGTCTGACCATCGGTTTAAGGGTGATAAGCTGAACTAAGCTAAGTTGGGTCCCCAAAGCCTGTTGCAAACCCTCCCAAAAATCTAGATGTAAACCTGGGATCTCTATCGAAACTATGCTAGATGGTGATGCCATGCAACCTCACAATCTCACTGATGTAAATCTGAGCTAGTTCTCTAAGGATGTACTTAATGTTTATAGGAAGGAAATGAGTGCTCTTATGAACTATCCACAATAACCCAAATGGAGTCATGCCCCCTTACAGTCTTAGGCAAAGCAACTACAAAGTCCATAGAAATGTTATTCCACTTCCACTCAGGTATACTTAAGGGTTTGTGAAGCAATCCTAAAGGCTTTTGATGTTCTACTTTAGACTTTGGCAAATTAAACAAGCACTCACAAAATCTTCTCTGTCTCTCTTCAAGTACTAAACGCTAATCGTAGGTTCACTAGGCACACACTCTGGTCTCCAAATCTCACTACCCCCATCTGTACCTAGAATAAACCTTCCACCATTACCCCCTTTATAGCCTCTCGCCTAATCACCAAAAATGGATCCTCATGGATTTTCAATTGCCTAGAAGCATAGGCTACTACTTTACCCTCTTGCATTAATACTCCACCTAAACCCATCTTAGTAGCATGCAGTACACTACAAAGGATTTACTAAGATCAGACAACACTAACACCGGGGCACTAGTCAACTTTTCCTTAAGGGTTGGAAGCTAGACTCGCACTTACTATCCATACAAAAGCAACTCCTTTCCTAGTCACTCAGTCAAAGGTAAAGCTAACTTAGAAAACCCCTCTATAAATCTCCTATAGTACCCAGCCAACCCAAGGAAACTTCTAATCTCACTCACTGACTTAGGAGCCTCCCACTTAAGCACAGCCTCTACTTAGAAGGATCAACACCTATATCCCCTTTAGAAATTACATGACCTAAGAAACTCACTTTTCAACCAGAAATCACATTTGGAATCTTAGCATAAACCATTATCCTTAAGAATCTAAAGTATTACCTATAAAGTTCCTCGTGCTCCTCCTAGTTTGGAGTAAATTAGTATGTCATCTATAAGGAAAACTACAAATTTATCCAGTAAGGGTGAAAAATTTTGTTCATGTAATCCATAAAATGCAGGAGAATTAGTCACACCGAAAGGCATTACAGATACTCATAATGCCATACCTATCCGTCCTAAACGCAGTATTAGATATCCTCTTTTACTAATCTGATGATAGCCCGACCTAAGATCTACCTTGCCTAAACACACACCCCCACTAAACTGACCATTAGATCATATCCTACGCAAGGACCTATTCTTAACGGTTACCTTGTTCTACTGACGGGTAGTATGTACACAACCTCATTCTTAGGTATTCAAAACAAATTATTGCTTATTATTTCCTTCTCTCATCTTATCTAAATTAAAAATATTATACAATCATTATCACATCACATAACATGGTAACATAATCACAATCATGTCATTCAATAATCATGTCATACATGACTTCTAATACAAACTCAGTATGATTCATACATTGATGCATGTATGCAAACTCTTTTCAACTCAAGAAATCTAATTTAAAATTTTCTTTCTTAAACATTTTCAAAAAGATTTCCTCTAACAACGTATTGACAAAACACTCTTCTTCAAGTGTTACATCTTCTCTTATCATGTTCAAATCATTAGGGTGGCCAGTCCCAATCACTCGAAGCAAGATAATCAACGATATACCAACCTGCAGAACACTGAAACTAGAAAAATTCAATAATGCACCTCACTAAATCAAAATCACTTTGGCACCACGGAAGCACAACAAACACATAACTCAAGGTCGATGAACCGACCAATCAAACAAAAAGTTAAACATCAAAGCAATAAATTCACTCAATCAACATCATACATTAGCACCACAGAAGCACAGTACAACACAAGTAAATCATAACTTAAGGCCGGTGAACCGACTACTTGCTTTGATACCACTTAATGTGACACCCTTCTACCCCAACCTCTTATTCATTCATCTATTAGGAATATTTGGGAAATATAACGGACCGCAATGGGTAAAAAGGTTCCCATTTTCTCATTATTAAAACACCATTTATTTCAAAGTCAACTCATTTAAAATAGAAATTGAAGTCAAAGGTTTCCAAAGTAAATAAAACATCACTACCTCGAAAGTTAATCAGTAAAATATCCTTCTTAGCCATGTAAGGCATTTAAAACAGTTTACATATTCTCTTCCTAAAATAGAAACATAAAATAAAACTCCTAATACTAAGCCCTGATGTCACAAGTATCAGAGTGACACTCCCTTCAATCAAATATTCGACACCTGTCGTGTCATCACCATATTCACCTGTAAATTAACCACAATGTAACGGTGAGGAAAAAAATTCCAACTCATACATACAACAGAAGGCTACCCTATCCTCATCCAAATATAATCATCATTATCATCAAGTAATATCATACTCATATTATCTTACACTTTATTAGCAATCATATTATCTCAACACCAGTTTATAATTCACACTCGCAAATCACCAAGACAACACATCTCTATTCTCTACACATAATACTCATATCATAATAAACTCAATCTCATCATCAAATGCAATGCATGTTCATCATCATCATGCACACCAAACCTCATTAACCTCATTAACCTCATTAACATCATTAACCCCATTCCAAGGATCATGACTTGGAACTCCACACAATGGGCGCACCTAATCAACTCTCCCTAGTTGTTACGATGATGGCCTTACTGTTAATCACCACACAGGCCGGTAGATTGTACAACGCCCCACTCTAGGCATGTAGAGAGGACATCCGCCCCCACAAATATAGCCCCTACCGTTAACACCACACAGGCGGTAGGTTGCACTTCACCCCACTCTAGGCTTGTGCAAAATGTCCCCCATCATGGTCTCTGCACCACCCCCCAATGGGTCCGTACAGTTCACCTCCTGAGTTGCACCCTATCGTTATTACCACAAAGGCCGATAGGTTACACACACGCCCCACTCTAGGCTCGTGCATCTCAGGTACCAACCTCATATGCTTAATGCATAATCATCATCATTATTACATTCTCATATGCTCAATGCATAATCATCATCATTAAAACACCTCAGATGCTCAATGCATCATTACATCATCTTTATCACATAACTCTTATGCTCAACGCATCAATATATCCTCCTCATTATAACACACATTCATATGTTCAATGCATGATTATTCATCATCACACCTCATGCCTCATATGCTTATTACATCATTATATCATCATCACACATCTCATAAATCATTATCATAAACTCAATACATCAATACATCGTCATCATGAACTCATAATCATCATCATCATAAACTCAATACATCAATACATCATCATCATACATCATAATATTGTAAACATCTATCATCAAAGGAGATATTCATATCATCATACTTACACCACAATCAATGATCTATCCACTTAAATCTCTTAAATCCATAAACAATGTGTATAAACACACCACACAAACAAAAGAATCATTCAAACTACACTCTGGTAACGATTACAAGGCTCATGTAATCGATTACCCAGCAAAACACCTCTCTAGTAATCGATTACAGGACCCCTGTAATCGATTACCTGCAAGCAAAACATCTAGTAATCGATTACAAACCCTCTGTAATCGATTACAGCAAACAAACTCTATGGTAATCGATTACAGACCCCAATAATCGATTACCAGCAAGCCAGAATCACTCCCTTGCTGCCCAGAAACACTCTTTAATCGATACAACCCTCTGTAATCGATTACCCGCGACATGAGATGACAATTCTTGCGATTTTTTACCCCTTTTAAACCCTCTCATTCAACCTCTAATCAATCCTTAAGGTTAATAAATCAATCATATACGTTATATCAAACAAACTAACAAAAACACCAATCTTTACACAGCTTTTTCACACGTTTATGTCATCATAATCCCAAATTCATCACAACCCTTAATTTACCCCTCTTTCGCTATTCTCGCTACCCTCTTCTAATTCAATCAAGATTCACCAAGATTCACAGAATTATATCATCAAACACACATGTTCTCATCATACAATACTCAATATATTTATATATCAATTCGAATTTAAAGCCTTAGAGGGTCTTATGGTTGCTCTCACTACCCAAGCACTCCCACATGCACATATAAGCAACGCCCTTTCCCCCACCGTACTTAGAGCTGACAATCTCAAAAGCGAACAATGGTTCCCTCTACGGATCTACTCTGCACGCACCTTCTCCTTGTGGATTCGTCTTTCCCCTCCTTAGGGTTTTTGCTTGTAGAAACACAGGAAACACTAGAAGGGGGTTGGATAGTGTTTCTTAATATTTTATGGAAGCTTTTCGCAAACAGTGAGTTTTAAAACGTTTTCAGACAGGTTTAAGATGCTGTCTGAAGTTTCTTAAGACGACTTCTGAAAATATCTTTTAAAAGTTTCTTGCTTTTAAAATATTAGAACAGTTTTCAACACCCTTTGATTAGTATAAATAAATTGACAAGAGATGAGGGTAAGAAAACTTAGCCAAGAGATTTATCCTGGTTCACTCACTACCACTGTGAGCTACGTCCAGTCCCAATGCCAACTAGCACTTGGATTTTCTTTTACTCTTTACCAAGATTACAAGTATTCTTTTGCAGTCAAGCCCTCTTCACGCTCTACAACCAAGTATTCTTTTACAGACAAGCCTCTCCAGGCTCAACAACCAAGTATTCTTTTACAGACAAGCCTCTCCAGGCTCAACAACCAAGTAATCTTTTACAGACAAGCTTCTCCAGGCTCAAAAAACAATTTACAAAGAAAATAAGTCTAAGCTCTTAAACTATATCAGTTTGAAGCTTAAACAGAGACAATGTACAAAATAACTGAGGTATGCTCAGGATATACAAATTGTGTACAAGATAATTTTATCATAGTGTTTTTAAAGAATAAAAACTTGCAGCGTAATATTCTCTTAGACTTTCTTGTATATTGAATCACTAACTCCTGATGGTCTTCATGAAGAGGTATTTATACCCAATTTTCAATTTGTTGAAACTTTAATCCGTTGAAACTTCAATCCGTTGAAAAGCCACCGTTTACAAATAGCATTAAATGCTATTTAATCCGTTGTGAGACATGCTTCTGAGAGTTCTGATTTCTCTGACACTGTACAAGGTTGGTTGTTGCCATAAAGCTGCTACTATTATCGCTGCAGAGGCTGCGTTGCAGAGATTTCCTCAGTGGTGTATGAAATTCAAATATACCAGGAAATGTCTCTGTGTTCCTTACCATAAATAACGTTGAAAAGAAACGTGCAGCAGAGAACGCTTGACTCAGAAGAACTTCAGAGATGTCTTCACAGGCTTCAGCAAAGGGTGCCACGTCATTAAAGACTTCAGACGGGTTGAACCTTCAGACGGCTTTAACTCTTCAGACGGGTTGAACCTTCAGACGACTTCAACTCTTCAGACAGGTTGATGCGCTTCAGACGACTTCAACACTTCAGACAGGTTGAACCTTCAGAAGGCTTGATACTTTAGAAAGGTTGAAAGCACTTCAAGCAAGTCTTTATATACGTTCATAGTGGCTTGCTGAAATCATAGATAAATCATTAAACATATATGTATCTATGATAAATATTTTAACCCATATTTGTTGAGCATTAAACTTGGGAAGTGAGTTATCTAAAACATCATAATTTTTCCTTATGATATTTTTGAGACTCAACATTCTCCCCCTTTTTAATGACGACAAATTTGTTTAAAATATATAAATCTGAAAATAGTTTTAAATAAAAAAATAACTCCCCCTCAGATAGTGATCTCAATTCTGATCAAATACTACTCCCCCTGAGACCTGCAATTGCTTCAGATTTTGTTAGTTTTAAATACTCCCCCTTTTGTCATCAATCAAAAGGGATGCCAAAGCATAACACAAAATGAAGCTAACAACATAATCACAGTTAAGAGCAATCACAACATTCATGAGGGAAAACTGAATATATATTAATCAAAATAGCAGAAGTTCAAGACAAACAGAAATTAATTACTTAGAAAGAAGTTAACATCAGACATGGCTAGACATCATAGACTATCCACTTTTCTTCAGCAAAGCTTCTTTCATAAAAGAAATCAGTTCATCCTTGGCCTTGTCAATCTGAGAGAGAAGAGCAGTCTTCATATCTTCTGGCCCCACTCTTGATCTGCTGTTGTTCATGAAGAATTTGATCTTGTTTAGCAATAAGATCAGCATCTTTTTCTCTAACTTGCTAAATTTAGTCTCGGCCTTCTATTTTCTTCTTCAGGATCTGGTTCTGCTTCATAAAAAGATAAGCTGAATATGCCTACACACAAATCTAAGTATATCAAATCCTGGAAGCAAACCATAGTCTTGTGTATACTGGGCAAAAGAAGGTTCCAATGGGGTTGATCATCTCCCAATCTTCATGGAAAGGTGCAGTCAGAGGGGGGAAATGGCCTCTGATATACATATACTGCACATTCATGGATCTCTACCATAGTCTATGAGGGAGTCAGCAATCTGGTCCAGTAGATCCAGAAGAGGATCCAGCATCCTCTCTGAACTTCCAGTAGGAGAACCACACCCTATCTCTGAAACTGTGATCTAAGCCACCGCCTTGCCTTTTGATCATATCAGGCAACTTCTTCCATTCTGATGGAGTGAAAGGTCAGAGGTTGTGAAGGAGAGATGGATAAGTCTTTGGTTGCTTGAACTTATCATCAGGACCTTTTTTCAGAGGATACCTAGGAACAATTCGGTCAGGTTGCACCAGAATCTTGGTGGTTGGCCTGATGGAGATTGTGCTAGGTGGCCTGTAGCCTCTCATCCCAACAGACTTCATGTAGTCCCTCTGAAAGAGTTCAGCTTCTGTACAGAGATGCCTTACAAAGCAAAATTCTTCATTTGACATCTTGAGAGAATCATCAGAGAAGGGATCAAGTGGAGTCCACTTATGAGCAAGTGGCACTACACCCTTTCTGATCTTTTCAAGTTGCCTTGAGTACATCTGGTCTGAACTTCCTTGATACTTTTCCCTTTCTGCATATGAGGTGTGCTTGACAAGCCCATGATGAAGAAAGATAGGGGGAGAGTTTCTGAAATACTGGAGCTCTTCATAAAGGTTGGGGAACTTGGGAACTCTTTCCCTTTCAAAGAAAGGTCCCTCATACCTTTTGTGTGGAACTTCAGCCTCTTCATCAAATTGGTGCTGAGTGAAAGGAAAGGCATAAGGATCAAAGGTAGGTTCAGTGAAGAAGTCCCTACTCTTAGGTCCTAACCTTATGTGCTCAGGCAACATTCCTCCCTTCCAGATTTTAGAGCTTTCTCCTGCTGAAGTTCAACTATGGAATCTTCAGATTGTGTGGATTCTGAAGATGAAGATGGTGATGATGGAGGTGATGTTGCTTCTTCTTTCTCTCCTTCTTTCTCTTCTACTTTCTTCTCAGGGGATGACGGTGGTGATGGAGTTACATTGTCAAATCTCACCCTTATCCTTTTCTGAGGAGGTTTGGCTAGTTCAGATTCCTTCTCCTTCTCCCTTTCAGCTTCCTTCTCCTCTCTTCTTTTCTTGAAAAACAGATTGGCCTTGACAAAATTCTGATACTTGCTAGCCTCATCCATTGCCTCTAGCTGACTAGCAATGCTTCGTGTAACTCTAGCAGTAGGTTCAGCAAGTGTCTGAAATACCTTGCTTTTTGTTCTCCTCCTTCGCTGAGCACTTGATCTATTTCTCTTCTTGGTTCCTTGAGCAGTGGAAGCCAGCCTTTCATCTTCAGCCAAGGTTAGCTGGGAGGCTACAACAATGGCATAGTCAGTCTTCTCCTGCTTAGCCTTCTTTTCCATCTCTTCATTCTCCAAAGCAGTAGCAAGTGCTGCTACTTGAATCAGCTCAGGATCAGAGGGGCATGTAGCCAGAGGTCCTGCTGCCACAGCTTCAGGATCAACAATCACAGCTACCTCTTCCTCATGAGCCTGTCCTTCTGTTTCAGAAGTAGGCTTAGGAGTAGGAGTGTTCACATTTTCAGAACCCTGACCCACAATTTCAGTTGGCTTTTGCAAAGCCTTCTGAACAGGTTCAGATGTCTGAACATGCATATTTGTAGCTTCTAAAGATACCTTTGCTGAACTCCTGACAGGGAGCTTCTTTAGTTTCAGATGAGGGGATGACTTGGAGGGCTTGAACTTTCCTTTTCTAATGTCTTCCTGAAGCTCTTGCTCAAGAAGTTCAATGGTGCTTCCTCTTCTTGAAGCTTTATCCAAAAGAACACTCTCCTTCAGAGTAGGAGATGGAGGCCTTGGAGTGATCTTGATCTTCATGCTCTTCAGGTTTCCCTCACCAAAGAAAATAGGAGATTTATGATCACAAAGTCTTTCAACAGGTACCTTAAAGTGCATGAGTACCTTCATAATGAGAGTATTGTGAGGAAGACTTCCAGCAGAGTCTCTAATCTTCTTCTGCATGTGGAACATGATGATGCTTGGAAGATTAACCTTCTTTTTCTACAGCAAGTGAATCATACAGAATCTCTCCAACTCAGACACGTGGTTTCTGTTTCCACTCTTAGGGATTATTGAACACCCTAAGATGGAATGTAGAACTCTGACCTTTTCCAGCAAATTCTTAGAATCAAGGGACTTAGGTTCTTCTGTACCGTACATCATCTTTGTATAGAACTTTTGCCCACCATTCTTCAACTCCCACCCAGGAGTGAAGGTTGCACCTTCAGCCTTTACACTGGTGATGGTGGAGAGGATTCCTTCATCAACAAACACTGGAATCCTTAGAACAGTAGCCTTAATGCTTTCATAAACTCCTTTTGAGTTGGGTATTCCTCGAGCAGAAGCCCAGAAATTCACCACACTCTGTTCATGCCATTGACAGTTAACATGGTCAAAGAAGGAAGTCCATCCAGCAACATCGAACTCTTCAACCAAATCCATGCCAAGGTCGCGAAGCTCTTCAAGGTTTACTCCCTTTGATCTAACCACATTTCCACCAGAACTAGAAGTTTTCTTTGGTGCCATTGATAAGAAGTTGCAGAGAAAACTTTGAGAGAAAACGGTTGCTTAGGAAGAGAAGAAGATTAAGCAGTATGTTGAGGAAAGAGAGTGTAAGGCTTCCTCGACACACTTACTCATGCATTTATAGACCCATGATGCAATGATGCCCTGTACCGGCTGCGCAGACTTCGGGTAATGTGCGAAGTGGAAGAGACAAAATAAATGAAATTCAACCGTCTCAGATAGCCACGTCAGCCAGTCACTTCAGACAAGTGAGAAATTTCAGACAGACACAAAAATTTCAGACAACCTAAAATTTCAGACATGTCACTTGTTTCAGACATGCTGGAATTTCAGACACACCAAAATTTCAGATAACACGTTATCATACACAATCAATTTTTAGAAAATGCATGTATGTTCAAATTATTGCATATGAACTTAAATCTATCTTTAGCCAGGGGTTTGTGAATATATCTGCCCATTGATGCTCTGTATCAATGAACTGAATATCAAAAACACCTTTCTGAACATAGTCTCTAATGAAATGATGTTTGATTTCTATATGCTTTGCCCTAGAATGTTGAATAGGATTTTTAGACAAATTAATAGCACTAGTATTATCACAAGGAACAAGTATAGCAGAGATAGGAATATTAAAATCCTCAAGTTGATACTTCACCCATAGCAGTTGTGAACAACAACTGGCTGCTGAAATATATTCTGCTTCTGTTGTTGATAAAGCAATGGTGCTTTGCCTTTTGCTTGACCAGCTGATCATGTTATTCCCAAAGAAATGACATCCTCCACTGGTGCTTTTTCTTTCTATTCTATCTCCAGCAAAGTCAACATCATAGTATCATATTAACCTGCAATCTTTGCTCCTCTTATAGCATAGACCAAGATTAGTAGTACCATTTAGATATCTGAAAATTCCCTTAACAACTTTATAATGAGTAATTCTTGGATCTGATTGAAATCTAGCACACAGACATACACTGAACATTATGTCAGGTCTGCTTGCTGTTAGATACAATAAAGAGCCAATCATTCCTCTATACAAAGTTTGATTCACTGGTTCTTCTTTTTCACCCTTGCTCAAAGAAGCAGTGGGATGCATAGGAGTTGACATGGGTTTGCAATCACTTAAGTTGAACTTCTTAAGCATTTCTTTTGTATATTTTTCTTGATGGATCCATATACAATCGGAATCTTGCTTAATTTGAAGTCCTAAGAAAAATTTTAATTCTCCCATTAAACTCATTTCAAATTCTGATTGCATTAACTCAGAAAACTCATTGCACAAAGAAGAATTAGTTGAACCAAAAATAATATCATCAACATATATATGGACAAGTATAAGATCTTTGTTAGACTGTTTTCTAAAAAGAGTGGTATCTACTTTTCCTCTTTCAAAACCATTTTGATAAGAAAACTGCTCAATCTGTCATACCAAACTCTTGGGTTCAGACCATAAAGAGCCTTTTTCAATTTGAAAACATGATCAGGAAAAGCAATGTCTTCAAAACCAGGGGTTGTCTAACAAAAACTTCTTCTTCAATAAATCCATTGAGAAAAGCACTTTTGACATCCATTTGATATAGTTTGATGCCATTATTTACAACATAGGAGAGAAGAATTCTAATTGCTTCTAACCTAGCAACAGGGGCAAAGGTTTCAGTGAAGTCAATACCTTCTTGTTGATTGTACCCTTGAGCCACCAATCTTGCTTGTTCCTGACCACTTTCCCTTCTTCAGACAGCTTATTTCTGAACACCCATTTGGTTCCAATAATTGTTTCCCACGGGGTTTAGGAACAAGTGTCCAGACATCACTCCTAGCAAATTGATTTAGCTCCTCTTGCATGGCTAGGATCCACCCTTCATCATGTAGAGCTTCATCAATGTTCTTTGGCTCAATTTCAGACAGGAGAGCAAGAGAATTCAGATTCTTGAATTTTGATCTTGTCTTAACTCCTTCTGAAGTGTTGCCAATGATTTGCTCTTTTGGATGATGTGATTTGTATCTCCAGTCATGTTTCTAAGGAGAAATCAAATCAGTCTGAGACTCAACATTTGTCTGAAGAGGTTCAGTGACAGATGGTGCTTCAGACACCTGTTCATCCTTTCTGTAGACATGAGTATTCAACTCTATTCCTGCAAGATCATCTTCTAGATCTGATAGTTCCCTATCAGTCTCTTTCTTGTCATTGAATTTAACATGAATTGATTCTTCTATAATTAAAGTTCTAGAGTTATACACTCTATAGGCTTTAGATGTTTCAGAGTATCCTATGAAAAATCCTTTGTCAGATCTTGCATCAAATTTTCCAAGATCATCCTTGGTGTTGAGTATAAAACACTCACATCCAAAGGGATGGAAATATGATATGTTGGGTTTTTCTTCCTTTCCACAATTCATAAGGAGTCTTTTTCAGAATTGGTCTAACCAATATTCTGTTTTGAAGGTAGCAAGTTGTGTTAATAGCTTCTGCCCAGAAAGATCTTGGTAGATTGCATGAGTTGAGAATGGTTCTCCCCATTTCTTGCAAACTTCTGTTCTTTCTCTCAACAACCCCATTTTGCTGAGGTGTTCTTGCCACAGAGAAATTGTGTGAGATCCCATTCTCATCACAGAACAGTTGAAAGTTTGCATTCTCAACTCTCCACCATGATCACTTCTGATAACAAATATACAGAATCCTTTTTCATTCTGCACCTTCTTGCAGAATATTGTGAAATTCCTGAAAGTCTCTTCCTTGCTTCTTAGGAATAACACCCATGTGAATCTAGAATAGTCATCAACAATGACCAAACCATATGTTTTACCACTAATGCTTTCTGTTCTAATAGGACCAAACAAGTCAATATGTAACAGTTCTAAAGGTATGCTAGTGGAAACAACATCCTTACTCTTAAAAGAGTGTCTTGTTTGTTTCCCCTTCAGACAACTTTCACATAAATGTCAGATTTGTAAGAAAGCTTGGGCAGTCCCTTAACAAGGTTGTATTTTGCTAACTTTGAGATTAATCTCAAGCTGGCATACCCAAGTCTTTGGTGCCAAATCTGTTTTCATCTTCAACAGAGATAAAACATTTTACATTTTGACTTGCCAATTCTTCTAGATCAATTTTGTACACATTGTTGTGTCTCTTAGCAGTAAAAAGGATTTGATCAAGAGAGTCTTTGACTATGCATCCTTCTTTAGTAAAGGAGACCACATATCCACTGTCACACAATTGACTTATGCTCAGTAGATTATGCTGAAGTCCCTCTACTAGAAGAACATTCTTAATGAGGGATAGAGGAGATATACCTACAGTCTTTATTCCTGTGATCTTTCCTTGCTGGTTTCCACCAAAGGTGACCACACCTCCTGCTCTGGGCCTAAGGTTTTGGAACAAAGACCTTTCTCATGTCATGTGTCACGAGCACCCACTGTCCAGGTACCATTTGTGGGGTTTCCTTTGTCCTGTTAAACACATCTGCAACAGGAATGATCAAGTTCTTAGGTACCCATATTCTTTTGGGTCCTTTCTTGTTAGGTTTGGGTTTTGCTTTCCCTTTGTGTTTGCACTGAGCCACATTGTGTCCAGGCTTACCACAGTGAGAACACCCAATAGATTTTTTTTTGCCTCTAGTAAAATTTTTGAAAATGTGAGGTTCAAAAGTATCATGATCACAAAAGCCTAGACCACTTTTGTCAAGAGGATGTCTTTGATTGCCAAGCAATCTGTTAAGATTTTTTGTTCCTTTGACAAATTTGGCTAAGTCTTTTATCAGTTCCTCAACTTGTTTCTGAAGTTTTTTGTTTTCTTCAGACATAGTTTGAGAAGTGCTGCTTTCAGTCACAAGGATCTTTTCCTTGAGCATAATATTTTCTATCTCAAGAGCCTCATATTTACCACACATTTTTGTGTGGGCCTTGGATAGATTCTTATACTCAAGGAAGAGTTCTTTGGAACTTTCCATCAGGTCATCATACATTTCTTGTAGAGTTAAGGGAAATACCTCAGACTCTGAGCTGTTTGATGAGGGCAGACTGGTCATAAGACACAGGTTGGCCTCTTCTGAAGTGTCTTCCTCTTCTTCTGAGGTAGACTCATCAAGATCCTCCCATTTTGCCATCAGACCTTTCTTCTTTTTGAAGAACTTCTTCTTTTTGAAGTTGTTCTTCTTCAATCTTGGACAATCAGCCTTCATATGACCTGGTTGTTTACACTCATAAAAAGTAATTTTTTCATTTTGAGAATCCTTACCTGACTTACCTACTTTAGAGGTTGAGGGTTGGTTCTTTCTGAACTTTCCTCTGTTCTGCAGCATCCTCTTGATTTTCCTGCTGAGAAGAGCAAGATCATCATCTTCTGAGCTATCTTCAGAATCTTCATCAGCTTCTGAAGTTTCCTCAGCTTGCATAGCCTTCATGCTGCCATGCCTAGGCTGTTTGGCCTTGGAGTTTAGTGCTAGAGATTTCTTCTGGATGTCATCTTCCCTAAGCTCAAGCTCATGAACTTTTAGAGATCCCAACAGTTCTTCTATTCTAAGAGAGTTTAAGTCTCTTGCCTCTTGAATGGCTGTAACTTTGGGTCTCCAGGACTTAGGCAAACTTCTTAGAATCTTTCTATTGTTGTCTCCAGATTCATAAGTTCTACCCAAGGACCTGAGTCCATTAGTTATGGTCTGAAACCTCCCAAACATTTGATCAATGGTTTTAGATTCTTCCATCTTGAACATCTCATATTGATGTATGAGCATGTTGATTTTGGATTGCTTTACAGTCTCAGTCCCTTCATGGGCAGCTGCAAGAGTATCCCAAATCTCCTTGGCATATGAACATCCATGAACCTTCTCATACTCTGATTTATTCAAAGAACATATCAGATAGAGTTTGGCTTTAGCGTTCATTTGAACTCTAGCCTTCTGCTCCAAGGTCCATTCAGCCTTAGGTATTGGCACTCCATTATGCATAGGCACATAGTCTCCATCAGTGACTACGTCCCAGACATCAATGTTGTTGCTCTCAATGAACAACTTCATACGATCCCTCCAGTAGTGGTAGTCCACTCCATTGAATGTTGGGGGTCTTGTAATCGAGGCTCCTTCGGTGATGTATTGCCTGTTGTTGGAAGCTTCCATCTGGATCTTTAGTCCTCAACACTTGTCAGGTGCTCAACCCTGAGTTGAGCTCTGATACCAACTGTAGAAACACAGGGAAACACTAGAAGGGGGGTTGAATAGTGTTTCTTAATATTTTATGGAAGCTTTTCGCAAACAGTGAGTTTTAAAAACGTTTCAGACAGGTTTAAGATGCTGTCTGAAGTTTCTTAAGACGACTTCTGAAAATATCTTTTAAAAGGTTTCTTGCTTTTAAAATATTAGAACAGTTTTTCAACACCCTTTGATTAGTATAAATAAATTGACAAGAGATAAGGGTAAGAAAACTTAGCCAAGAGATTTATCCCGGTTCACTCACTACCACAGTGAGCTACGTCCAGTCCCAATGCCAACTAGCACTTGGATTTTCTTTTAATCTTTACCAAGATTACAAGTATTCTTTTGCAGTCAAGCCTCTTCAGGCTCTACAACCAAGTATTCTTTTACAGACAAGCCTCTCCAGGCTCAACAACCAAGTATTCTTTTACAGACAAGCCTCTCCAGGCTCAACAACCAAGTATTCTTTTACATACAAATCTCTCCAGGCTCAAAAACAATTTTACAAAGAAAATAAGTCTAAGCTCTTAAACTATATCAGTTTGAAGCTTAAACAGAGACAATGTACAAAATAACTGAGGTATGCTCAGGATATACAAATTGTGTACAAAGATAATTTTATCAGAGTGTTTTTAAAGAATAAAAACTTGCAGCGTAATATTCTCTTAGACTTTCTTGTATATTGAATCACTAACTCCTGATGGTCTTCATGAAGAGGTATTTATACCCAATCGTCAATCTGTTGAAACTTCAATCCGTTGAAAAAACCACCGTTTACAAATAGCATTAAATGCTATTTAATCCGTTGTGAGACATGCTTCTGAGAGTTCTGATTTCTCTAACACTGTACAAGGTTGGTGCTGCCATAAAGCTGCTACTATTGTCGCTGTAGAGGCTGCGTTGCAGAGATTTCCTCAGTGGTGTATGAATTTCAAATATACCAGGAAAGGTCTTTGTGTTCCTTGCCATAAATAACGTTGAAAAGAAACGTGCAACAAAGAACGCTTGACTTAGAAGAACTTCAGAGATGTCTTCACAGGCTTCGACAAAGGGTGCCACGTCATTAAAGACTTCAGACGGGTTGGACCTTCAGACGACTTCAACTCTTCAGACGGGTTGAACCTTCAGACGACTTCAACTCTTCAGACATGTTGATGCGCTTCAGACGACTTCAACACTTCAGACAGGTTGAACCTTCAGAAGGCTTGATACTTTAGAAAGGTTGAAAGCACTTCAAGCAGTCTTTATATACGTTCATAGTGGCTTGCTGAAATCATAGATAAATCATTAAGCATATATGTATCTATGATAAATAATTTAACCCAAATTTGTTAAGCATTAAAACTTGGGAAGTGAGTTATCTAAAACATCATAATTTTCCTTATGATATTTTTGAGACTCAACATTGCTCTCTGACGTTTTGAATAATAAGGATTAGGGTGAATTGGTAACCCCTCCTTACTTAAATAGTTAACTGGGTTGGGCTCACCCTCAACCCACTTATTCTTCTTTTTAATTAGGAATAACATTATTAATAAAAATACTAATATTACTACATTATTATTTATTTCTTTTATTTAATTAATTAGTATTATTAAAATAATACTCCCTCCGGTCCTATTTATAAGAACTTTTTTTGAGTGAGTCTTGGTCCTTTTTATAAGAACCTTTTCATATTGTCCTATGCATTAATTATTTCTTGACCAAAATACCCCATTAGTGGAGGTAAGTGAGTAATTAATTAGTGGAGAGAGTATCACACAATAGAGTAATTAAATAGAAAGAGAAAGATAGTGGGTCTCAATAAATTCAAGGGCAATTCAGGAAATATGATACACATTAACAAATTTATTGCAACCAACTAAATTAACCAACTTCCTTAATCTGTGTGTGAAGTAGTTAAAAGATTCTTATAATTAGGACCGGAGGGAGTACTATTATTTCTTCCTTTTCTTTTATTTTATTTGTCCTACAAATTTTAGGATGTTACAACTAACAAATATTTACACTAAATAAATTATCTATAATAATAAAATAAAAATAAGTAAAAAATAAAAGAAAGAAAAGAAAAGCGGTTAGAACCAGTGTTATAAAAATCGGCTCGGACCGGCCGGTTCAACCAGTGAACCGCTAAACCGGTCTCATGACCGGTCCGAGCCCGCTATTAGATCGGATGTGTACTTGACTCGGTGAAAATCGGTTAACTCGGCCGGTTTAAGAAAAAAATCGGTGATTCAAAAACCGGCCGGGTCATTCTCTTAAATCGTAAAACTGCCATGAACAAGTGAGATTGAGAGATCAAGAAGGAAAGAAAGAAGAGAAGTTGGCTTTGTCGCAAACCATTAGATCCGTCTCACTAGTGTTGGTTGTGGCATTTTGATGGAGCAAGACACATGACAATCGTTGTCGATTGAACAAAATCACCATCGCACTCGCACCTTTTGCCGACTCTGTAACTGATAGCTTATGGTGAAAAGGAAAAATAGAATGCAAAGGAGGCGGCCGCTTGTAACTGATAGCTCATTTAGGTTTAGGTTATAAGATAGTTTTTAAATGAGTACACTATAAATGGGCGGCCCTAATAAAAGCCCATCAAGGTAAGCAAAGTAAATTTTTGTTTTCGGCCGAAAGCAAAGTAAATGGCCCAATCAACCAATAGTCCATCAATATCATATTTTCACATTAGTTTTTTTTTTAAATTATTTTTGTGGAACTATAAATGATTATTCATTATTGACAAAAAAAAAAGACTATTCATTCATTAATAAATTACAATCACATCTCTTTTATTTATTTAAAATAAAATTTTAAAAAAATATTTACTATGTTAAAAAAATAATTATTTTAAAAGGAAATCTTTTAAATATATACTTATTATTATTAAGTATTTTTAAATTATATATATTTATTTATTTCTTTGAACCGGTTCAACCAATGACTCACTGGTTGAATCAATGACTCATTAACCCACCGTGTCGATAACCGGTCCGAGTTTTATAACACTGGTTATAACTCTAGTCTTCTCGCCCCCAAACTTTTACCCACACAGAGAACAAACAAAAAGGGAAACTTGGAAAACCTAGGAGAGAGGGGGAGTGGAAGAATGAAGGAGGGGAGATGGCGCGCGACGAAGCTGGGGCTGGTGGTGGCGTGACCATGAGCTGCGGTGGCTAGCGATGCACGAGGCTGGGGTTGGCACACACGAACGGTGTTGTTCAGGGGTCTCGAGGAGTGTCGTACAGTGGCTGGACGAGGGAAGGCTCGCTCGTCGGCGCCAGATTCGGAAACGAAGTGCGCGATGGCGCCACCACAGGCCGACGACGTCTCTCTGGGAAGGCTGGTGCCTCTCGATCTCAGTTTTTCTTCTCTGGGGTTAACCCTTTCACAGGTAGCTTTTTATCTTCTTCTCAAAAATGATTTTGTACAATATTGCTTTGAAAAATGCAGCTAATGAGTATAATCATAACCGATTTGTGCTTATATTTTATGGTCGTCATTTTGTATAGCTCTAACTCACAACGTTGGCGATTCTCAAATCTGCTCTTCTTAGATTTTTGCTTCAATGGTCTAGTGCTTTAGCACTTGGGTTAGTTACTTGCATTACTCTCTTTATTTATTGAATGATCATGTCTATAAAAAGAATTCCAATTTCAGTTTCTGGTAGAATGGTGTAGGAGCCACTTGTTTATTACTACTAGGTTGTTTTAGATACATTAACAAATTCAGTTTTTTCCATCCCTGATTGGAACATATATTGATTAAAATAAGTGATAAAATATTTGCAAGTTAAATAGTTGAACAAATTAAATAATTCTCGGATGAGAGGGATACAGTTTGTCCAAGAACCTCAGGGTCTAGTCCAAGGGAAGGGGAAATTTAAGGTTCAAAATTGGCATTGAAAGAGTTTATAGACTTGGAGAGTTTAAGACCAGGTATGTAATTGGTACATACCTGGTACCACTAAATAGGGAAATCAAAATTAAACTTGGTGGTTGAGATGAGATGATCCATTATGGACTAATAGAAATAAAATAAGTTACAGGCACTGTCACTAAATTGAGGGAGGAATAGAAGTATATAACTTTAAAGTAGACATAACTCATAATGTTGTCTTTGACATTCTTGGTTTAGGAGACTGTCATATTTATTTGTCCTTCCAATTGTTGGAAGTGTAAGGATTATTTCCTCAAAAGCACCCTTTCATATCACAATATTTTATTTGTTCTCTGTTTGATGAAAAAGCTTGAGTAAAGTAGTTTTTAGTGATATATTAATTATTTAATTTTAGATATAGTAAAATTTGGTTTTGTTCTCTCTTATTTTTTTTTGTTTTCGGTCCTCCAATTTTTAGAACCACATGTTTTAGTTCTCATTGTTAATTACACCCTGTTAAGACATATTTACAACTCTGTTATGGATTATCTCAAGTAAAATTCACATGATATTTCTTGCGAATTTTCTCTAGATATATAGCATTTGAAAAATAAAAAATGAAATATCCCAAAAATTAAAAATCAATTTCATTAAGAATGATAGTAGATTAATAGGCTCTAAGGATATAATTAAGAAAAAAGTGAGAAAATTGTAAGAGAAAAGCCTAAGAGTGAAAAATCAGGATTTTAAGCCTTAGTATTCTCGCTCAAGCGAGAAGGGCTTGCTTGAGCGAGATTATCAATAAAAATGGGAAATTTGGGTTCTGATAATCTTGCTTGAGCGAGAAAGTTGTCGCTCAGGCAAGAAACAGTGGAAGAAATGGTGTTCTCTGGACGATTTTCGCTTGAGTGAGAAGAGCCTCGCTCAACTCGCTCAAGCGAGAATCAACCAGAGAAGGGATGCTCTTTGGAGTATTTCCGCTCAAGTGAGGAGTTTCTCGCTTGAGCGAGAATGCGAATCCTGAACACTTTTGGTGTTCTCGCTCAAGCGAGAAAGACTCGCTTGAGAAAGAAAACACGAGAAAGTTTTCTTTAAAGGAATTTATTAGGGCTCAACCCTCACTTTTATTACCTTCCCCCCATTCCTAGAGAGAGAAGCACCGTGAGAGAAAGAGAGAAGAAGAAGAGGAATTGCCTTCCCTTCCTTCAACGTCATCAAGCAAGCTTGGACTCACCCTTTCTACCTCTCCATCACTTTTATTTCCTCATACTATTAAGGTGAGTGTGGTCACACACTCACTTCCATCTTAGTTGCTCTATTGTATGCCCCCTATTCTTTTCTTCCCTTATTTATTTACTTGATTGTGAGTGATATCGGTTGGTTTATTTGGGTTTGACTTGGTTGCTTGAATGGTATTTGCAAATGCTAAAAAACCCTAGGTCATCCTTGGTATTTTGGATTGTAAATCCTATGGACTAGTTATTGGTGCATTATATGTCATTCATACTCATTGTTAAACATGATTATAATACCTTCAAGAATTCATAGGCCAATGGCCATCACAAAATATGTCACAGAGGCTTCGGACTATATATCATAGGGTCCTTGGACCATTATATGCCTTCAGGAAATCATGTATAAGAAGAACGAGGCAACCACATCAACCTCTCGACCAAGAGGGAGATGAGGGTCCTCAAGCTAAAATGAAAACAAGCATTATTCATTGATTAATAATAAAACTTAATCATAGGTGGCCCTGGACGAAAGTCCTTTGTCACATGGCCGAGCGCTCAATCACAGTCACAACTAGAGAAAAGACCCCGGGTGTCGGGTGAAAACACATCACAGTCATGTTTTACTTGTTTTCATGTATTGTACTCTTGATGGATTCATGTATGATGTTGTTTGTTGCATTCCATTTGCCTGACTACCTGCACTACATGTTTTACTACACTTACTGGGACATTAGTCTCACCCCACGTTGTGGGAATTATATTAAGATGTGCAAGGCCCCCGTCCAGATGCTTGATCGGGAGGTGGGAGCTTTAGGTTGGGTTCTGTGATGGCCCAACCCTTTTGATTTATGTTATTTTGTATAGGAATAGCATTCTTTGTTTTGATGGGATAAGATAGTACATGTGGGGCTCTCAGGGATACTTTTTATTATTCCAGGACATATGTATTATCATATCCCATTATGCCTATTTATGGATTATGTATATTTGATCCTTTGTTGGCAACAATATATGTAGATTCTACTGGTAATGACTTATTGTATTTTTCGCTTAAGTAAGTTTGGATTAATATTACCGAAGCCTTGTATTGTGATGTATGTGGATATCGATAATGTGCGAAATAATTTCACGGATTTGGAAATAGTGCTCCCAACAAGCATTATTTTCGAATTAAGAAATTGGGACGTTACAAAAAAAATTAACTTGTTTAATAATTTAAAAATACCTCATTATTTGAGATGAAACATTCGTGACAAGAAAATTGAATTTTAAAGTTTTTATAATTAAAAATGTCCAAAAACTCCAAATAACGCTTTTAAGTTTGCTCAAGCACACTCATGTAATGTTCAAAGATTCAATACAATGACATAGCCAAACTCAAAATACAAATCATAAAATTAGATGTTATATATTCTTTTTTACTAGCTAATATAACATCAAATTTTAATTTTAAAAGTAAATGCGCATTTCAATACTAGAATGATAATAAAACTACACTGATGTCGAAATAAAGAGTTTGATCATTGAAGAAATCCTTAGTCTCAATCAATTCCCTCCAACAGTAGGAGGAGGAGGTGGATTGAGCATAAGCCTCTGAAAGTAAGTTCCATGAATATACTCAAGTGAGGAGCCAAATTCTCTGTCGTATACCATGATGTGGCAATGCCACTCCCACACTCGACACTTTCCGTTCTCTTCATCTTCAAACCCGATGCAGACACTACGATTGCAAATGGTGACCGCCTGGCCAGAATTTGGCTTGAGGTCTTCTCCATTTCCGCTAATGATGATGTTGATGATCTCCTTTTCTAGCTTTGATTCCTCTCTGACAAGCTGTGTTGCTTTCGTATCTTTCCATGTAATGGTCACCCTCTTCATCACCGATAGAGTTAAAGAGGAAGTCCTCAAGGGTTTGGAATGGTACATTGTCCATGTTGGAGTTGGAGTCAGAGTTATCAGGGAAGGTGCACATGATATTTGATATGAGTTCTTAGTGAATGAATGAGAAAGATGGGTTTAGAAGATTGAAGTAGTGGCTCTTATTTAAAGAGTTTAAATTTACTACTTTTATCATTATTTTATGCTCACACTCCATTACCAAAATATTTGTGCTACTACCAACTACTTAAAAATATTTTTTATTTTAAAATAAATAATTCATATAGTTTTTAATCTAAAATAATCCTTATAAGATTTTTTTATATTACAAAAAAATCTAAGTATTGTTTTATGCTATTTAACGATTATAAGAGTTTTTTAAAAATATATTACAGTATATAGGTTGAATGAATTTTGAGTAAAAATTAGAGAACCTAAATATTACTCACACCTACACATGTGTGCATGCACGAGACGAGTCTTGCACATGCACCTATACACACACAATTAAACTTTTAAAATTCTAACTCCCAACTAGCTAAAATGATTTAGAAATTTATTATTTTCTTTATGGAATAAATTTTAAAATTATTTAATATAAAAAATTTACTATAAGAGGACCGTAATCAATTAAAATATATGAAATTCTTCCGTTTTATGTTTTATTCTACATTTGTGTTATTTGGTATTGTACATTGCACCAAAAATATCATTAATTAATATTTTTATCTTTATCAATATATTATATAAAAGACAGTTTCTACCAGGTCATATGATGTGACGTGTCGTCCTCTTGTGATGTCACTTTCCCTCCAAAACATATTTCATTTAAATATTGACTAGTGAGTGACTCGTGCGATGCACGGGGCGGAAATATGAGAGAAATAATAAAGAGCCGAGTATTAGATTTAGTAAATATATATGTAAAAATAATTATAACAATAATTATTAATTAAGAATAAAAAAGAAAAAAAATACTTAAATAGTAATTATTATAATAAAGTTTGTAAAAACATCTTAATAGGAAATATACTTGAAGCGTTAATGATTCAGTAAACATTTTTCTGATAAAACTTGTTCATACAAAACAATATTGGTCCGCAAATATGAAATGAAATTACTATATTATAAATTATAAGCTAACATTAAAAGAAGTTTCTTAAAAGACCTGGAAAAAAATGTGGAAAAGTCATAAAGAAGATTAATACATGATATTCATTGATTGAATACAAATCCACAGAAAATGATTTGAACAATAGATATAAAAATAAAAACAAATAATAGTAGTTTCCAATTAAAAGAAATGAGGAGCAATCTAATTTAAATTTTGGAAGACTTCTATATATACAACATTTAAAGTTGTATCTAAAATATGCACTTCATCATCAGTTATGAGTAATTTCTATCTTCCTCTGTTTGTAACTCTGGACACTGCAACATATAATTGTCCGTAGGAGAAGGAAGACTTTGGCAAATAAATTTTGACATGTGAGGGAATAAATTGGAGCGAAATAATAAAGAATTATTTTTTAGTGTAAGCTAACAATATATTGGAAAGTAATTGTAACAATAATTACTAAAGGAAGAAAATAAGGAAAAAATACATAAATAATTACCCATAATAAAGTTCATTTTAAAATAGTGATAATAGGAAATGTATTTGTACAGTTCATCATTGAATTCAAATTGCTTTAAATAACATTTCATACATAGAAGTTTTACCCATCGAATCTGAAATAACTATATCACAAATATAAGCAGCAATACTAAGAAGTTTCTTGAAAAACCTGATAAAGAATGTTAGAATATAACATTCATTCATTGAAAAAATAGAAACAAATTAATTTTAATAATTGAAAGAATAATAATTTGAAATAAAAAGTGTTGACCACCAACCTAATTTAAACTTTAAAAAACTTCTTTTTATAAAACATTTAAAATTGTATCTTAAATACGATATTTATCATCACATATGACTATTTTTAATCCCCTTCCATCATCACTTACTTTTTTTCCTTTTTCCACGTCCCAACAACAACTTCCTTAGAATTTTTTTCAATAACATTTCTAGAAAAAGAGATGATATGCTAACATGTAAGAGAGAGAACTTTTATCTAAATCACTAAATGTTTAAGCTTTATTCTTAAAAAGTTTAAAGTAGATAACGATTGATTTTTTTATCTCTTAGAATATTCACCAAAGAGTTAGCTTCTAAAAATAAGTATATTTTTTACTCTGTACTTATTAAAAGAGTAAGTAAATTATTAATTAATCATAAAAAGTTTTATAAATCTCAATAAATATATTTAGCAAATAATTAATTTAGTAACTTTTATTTATTTTATCATATAACTAAGAAAACATACATTTTAAATAAAGTAAAAGCACTTAAAAATGAAATAAGTAATAATTTTTTTAAGTAGATGTTTTTTAGTTTTATCCAATAATATATATATATATATACACGTAGGTAATTCTAATTCTAATAAGTATTAAAGCAAAAAAAAAAAAGCTTGACAAAAAATATGTACAAACATATAAGTTATGAACAAAGTTTTGTAAGAAACTGTAATTTTGACTATAACTAAGAACAATTTGAATCAAAATATGCAATAATTTAAAGATTTAAATTATTAAAATAGCTCTCAATATACTATAATTACAATCTTATGAAAAAAAGAGGAATTAAGAAAAACATTTTTAGGCTATAATTAAGCACAGTTTCAATCAAACTTTACAACAATTCAACGAAAAATATTGTAAAATTAACAAAAGTAGAATAAAAGAAAAGAAAAGGAAGATATGGAATTAGATTTTGTAGAAGTTTATATTCTAATAAAAATACTCTATCTTACATTTAAAAAAAACTTCTTTACAAAAATTTTAGAGGCATTGATTCATGGAACTCTTATTTCATTTTCCTTATCCCCTTCATCAATTTGACCCATTTTATAAAAAAAGATCATTTTATATCATCTTTTATTTTCCCATATTTAGTTGAAAGAATTTTAATTTAAAATGATTCACTTGATTCTTCATGTTGATTTGTCAGAGTATTAAATTATCATATTGAAACTTTTTCTACATCCAACTACACTCAATACATCACATAAACTACATCAGGTAACTTGAAAATTAGAGAATATCATATCAGAGCATTATGATCCAATGATAGTAATAATTTGTGACTATTATATCAAATACCCAACAAAGTCAACTAAACAGACCCAAAAAATATCCCATCCAGACAACGGACATGAAAGCAAAAATGTAGTGATTATTGTTGTACTAACACTTCTTTTGCTCACTCAGACACTTGTTGAAATTGGAACCACCCATCGCCACCAACAAAGACATGATGAAGAGTACTTAACATAATCAACAAAAACATAAAATTGTAGCCCCAGAGGACCCAATCAAGTCCTACAATTTAGAGTTAAAATGTGGAAATTTGGAAATGTGGGAATTAGAATACACATCACATTAACATGAATACAGAGGCACATCCTACATGGATATAAATTTTTTGTCCTAATGATCCTTCCTTTATCAATTTCCACCCACAAAGAAAGCAATTCACACATAATCATGATTCTATATAAATATATGTACAGGAGTTGGTGTCAATTTGTATATCATTTTGTCTTCAGTGAAACGCCAGATTTTGAGTGTATCCATTTTTTTTGATCCTACAATATAGGCTAAAAAAGGGAGAAGCCTGAAACCACATATGTCCAACATTGAGGCCAAGATTAGTGCTTAGAAATTGTAAAATGTTCAAAAGAAACAAATTAAATTTTGGAATGTTGATGATTTTATATACATAAGTGATTTTTTTAAAAAAAAGTCAATTGTTAGCAATAACATCACCAAGGATTCTTCTTAACCCCAATCCAAAGTGGAAGAAGCATACCAAATTTAAAAAGCTACAAAGTAATAAGAAAGTTTGAAGTGATCAGGGATTTTTCCTTATACTCTCTAAAAATGTTATTTTGAAATGTACTCCATGGTAAAATTGCAAACATTTACTCTCTTGCATTTGAACATTTTATATCAGTATATCTTGACAAAAAAATGGGAAAGCATATGTGCAATGATCCTGCTAATAACATTCATCAAAATAGAACAACTAAATAGTAAAACTAAGATGCTTGCGCCTGTGGTCAATCAACATGCATGAACAATTAAAATAGAAACGACATGTCATTTTTCTCCTCCTTCTCAAGCAAAATATTCCTAGCATGTTTATCTGTATTTACCAATCTTATGTACAGCACAATATTCATATATATATACTTAGCCAAAAAAGTAGGGGGAACCCTTGCAAAGCCCTTCTCATCACCAAGGGAGTCAATCTCACAAATGGAAATGACTTACTTGTTAATTGCTCATATCTTCAAAGCCTATGTTGAGTTCATTTTCCAAGACCTGTCTATCAGAAAAAGATGTAAAACAAAGTGAGCAAGTAAGGGACGGTAACCTACTAAAATTCACAGGTGGATCGACCATCTCACTTTGAAATCAAGAAAAAGGGCAATAATTTAAACTATTTAGGAAGTAGCAACTTTTCAACATCAACTACTTACCTTTGAATAATAATTTCAAATCAAAGTAGAAAGAATATTGGAAATCATGAACTTACCACATTTTAAGGAATCCAATAAGTGGTAAGGAAACGTTTTTGGGTAGAAGACCTGTAAGATATGACCTTTTATTAAAATGTCATTCTTTCATCTTTCCATATGTCCTGTGGTGTCCTAATTTTAAGCTATCACTAATAAATAAACAAAAAAATTACATTAATTGAAATAGTTTAAGCACACATAATATGAAGGAGCAATATATCGTAAAGTAATCTGAATATGTACATTAATTAAACAACTCCATATAAAATCTATACTAATATGAGAATAAGATGCTATAAAATAAAAATACATCATAGTTTATAAATAAACATTATATGTATTCAAGTTACAATATAAAACTAAAGCATACGGGTAGGGATTCCTAAAAGAAACTTAGACCCTCACATTTGTTTGCAAACAAAAAGGATGAAATTACCATCATCATAAAACCTGCCACGTTCATTGTACGTTCAAAGTTCCATAACAGAAAATGTTGTAAGCAGAGCACTCTCCTGAATAATAAAAAGATTTAAAGGAAGTAAAAGCCCATTATTCATCCTCACACACATGCACCATCATGCAATAATAATAACAATTGTCATAAAATTGGATCCATACAATTGAAATGTAAAAAATATTACACACAATTCAGATCTAAGAAGAATAATCGAGCAAACATAGGTGTCATTCAAGTGGAAAGTATAAATTTTTACTTACACCTCTACAATTCCCAAATCATGCGCTTTTGTAGCAACCAATTTCCTACATTTGTGGGGAAACTTGCTTATATAGAAAAATCAATTATAGGTCATTCTGTTTCCACCTAAGCAGATCAATAAGATAGTGAAATGTACTGAACTTAAAAACTAATATTTAAGTAGTGACAAATTACATTTAGAACAAAATTTGAAATAATTTTAGGCTTTTACCAATAGGTGAATTCGACAGCCTTCTACTTCCTGCATAAAACTAATTTAGATTAAGCTATTAAAACTAAAAACTACTTAAATTTTAAAAAAAGAAGAAAAGGAAAACTTAAAAACTAAAAGGATAACATGAATACTGGAAGAATCCAAAAATAAAGTAATACAACATATGAAATAGAAATCAAGGGAGACTAATGCTAAAAAGGCTGTCAATTTTATAGATACATTATCAAAATTGCTAGATTTATTTTGACATGATATTTTAAATAGAGAAATTGATGAATCCTTAAAATAAAATTTACATAATCTCGGGCCTTTCTCAATAGATGAATTTGACATCCTTTTACTTCCCACATAGAACAATTTTAGAGTAAGCCACTAAAACTAAAAAAAACTATTTAAAAGAAAAATAATGATGAAATGAAAACTTTAAAAATATTTCGACATAATATTTTATTTCAGAATTAATGAATCATAAATTGAAATATCCATATATTGACTTGGCTGTCATGTGTAGGGAAGAAGAGGACGATGTCGGAATCAATATCCATATACATAAGAATTCATAAACTCTAATAAATTCATATAGATTGAAACGAAATTCATATGCGCACAAATTAAAAGCAAATCTATATATGTATTCAAATCAAATCATTGATTTCAATTTATTATATATACACATTTAAATGTAACAATCAATCGAAACAAATTAATTATAATAATAATCAAATAAAAAAATAAACGTAACAAAAAGTTGATTTAAGAAAATAAAACTACAACTACAATACTCAATAAAAATATCTTTGTAATAAATAAAGAATTTAAATAATTCAAACATTGAGAAGAACCGGAATTATTTCTTAGAGAAATTGAGATTTAGAATGAAATGCGCAACTCAGCAGAAGCAATAGAGAATAGAAGAAGCAACAATCGTAATAGTTACAGCCTTTGTAAGAAGAAACACCAGGGAAGAAGAAAAAAAGAGAAGGAATCGCATGATTTTTTAAGCACATAGATTATGGTAGAAATTTAAAAAATGCAGAAGAGATGAAGAGTAGAAAAAGAGTCGATAAGCTCACAGGTAGAAAAAAAGTTTTTGAAAAAGCTTTTTTGGGAAGGATAAATACATTAATTGCAAATTTGCAATCACTTTGAATTGCTGATTCCAATCCCACTATCTACATATAACTATTATTCAAAAATATAAATTATACATTTACACATTTTTCAAACCCATTACACAATAATTCAAAATTTGAAATCAGATTAATTTAATTTAAAAGAAATTAATTAAATATATAATTACAGTTTTAGCCTCCTTTTTGGTGGGAAAATCTTGTCTCACACTCATCTCTATTTATATATACTAGTCGTGTGCCCGTGCGATGCACGACGCTTGATGTAATCTATTAATAACATAATATTTATTAATAAATTATATATTAAAAAAAGTAAAAGATAAAATTATTACGGAATCGATAAGAAAAATGTTCTAAACAAAGTTTAAAATTTATATTTTATTTTAATATTAATATTATTTATCTAATACTTTAAATATCAATATGTTTCTATATAAATTTTTCATTATATTTGATTTATTTTTACCCTGTGATTCAAATATTAATAAAATCACAATTGAATTAAAAAATGTATTTCATTTTTATTAATTTGTTTTTTAAACATTTTTACAACTAAAAAGAATTTAAAACATTTATAATCAATATAAATTTCTATTGGCTCGGAGAGGATTGCTTCTCGTGGAGGATACTTGTGGTTAAACCACAAATACAAATTTCGACCTAAATATTTATTCACGTGTGATATATTCTTATATTTATAGTTTAAATATTATAAAATACTATTTGCCTCTATAGTGTAAATTTAGACCTTTATATAATTTATAAAAATTTTACATTCTCAAATGAATTATATTGAAATCTAAAAACTAAATTATTAAACAACTTTTATGTAAAGATTTATTTTCCGATAGGAAAAAATATTATAAGAAAACTTCATAACGAAACTTCTATCAATATAATCACAATTCAATAGAACATAATAATCGAGTAAAAAAACTTTGAGTCACTTCCAAAAATAGGATGGAAAGCTCTGCTAGGGTTTCGGGGTCTTCCCCTACAGACCCTGAGTCAAGGGATGGTTTGTCCACGCAGGAAGAGGACTTGCTTGATCAAAGTAAGAAGAAGCCAAAAGAGGTGGCCAAGGGAGCAGCCAATACAGGAGTGCATGGTAGGATGGAGGCTACCACTATTGGTATGAGCCTAGAGAGAAAGACGATCTCTTATAAGGATGTCTGTCTGGGGGTGAATGGTCATAATACTAGTGAGGAGGATGCTTTATTTTTTGAAGTTTGTAACAATGAGGAGGGAACCGGGGTTCACCAAAACAATCATGAGACTGATAATGGTTTCTTGGGTGATCCTTTATGCCCGGTTGTGCGATTAACGGACGAAGAAAGGATTGGTATTACGGTGCCTTGGAGAAGATCCCTTATTGTTAAGGTGTTGGGAAGGAAGATGACTCTTAGGTACTTCCAAGCTAGACTCTACAAACTATGGCAACCTCGGGCACGCATGGAGATTATTGATCTCGATAACGAGTATTTTATTATACGGTTTGAAGACCTCCATGACCTCCAGCATGTTCTTGACGATGGTCCCTGGATGCTTACGGACCACTATGTGGTAATTCAGCGGTGGAGACCTGGTTTCTTGCCTTTCCAGGATAATTTACAGAGAGTGTCTGTCTGGATTCGGGTGCCCGGCTTACCTATTGAGTTTTATGACAAAACGGTGCTTTATCGAATTGGTAACGTGCTAGGGAAGACTGTGAAGTTGGATACTAATACTCTGTGTGCAAAAAAGGACTCTGAAGGAGAGTTTGCAACTGAGAGAGGCAGGTTCGCACGGATTTGCATTGAGGTGGACCTCAACAAAGTTTTGATTTCTCAGTTTTCTCTCGAAGGGAAGGTCTACAATGTTGAGTACGAAGGATTACACCTTGTTTGCTTTATGTGTGGTCGCTATGGCCATAAGCTCGAAGGTTGCCCCTTGGCGGTCAGAGAGGGGGTTCCTCAGCCCAGTACGGGAGGTGGCCAAGAGGAAAACGCCGTTCAGACCACGGCTGGGGCGGTGACGGGGAACGATACGTTCGGCCCTTGGATGCTGGTCCAAAAAAATACAAGGCGGGCTTCAAGGGAAAATAATCAGTCTAAATCCGACAAATCTGGTCCTTCCTTATCTAACGATAGAAATCCCTCCAAGTTTGCGGGCAAAAAACAGGCCTCGGGATCCAGATTTTCAGCTTTAGCCCAGGAATATTCTGTTTCAGGTGGAGAGAATGTCGCTGTGATTACTACCAATCATGACCAGGGGCGTGTGATGGGTGCTTTAAATAATAGTGGGCCCCTAAGGTCCCTGGAGAATAGTCAGCCGACAAAGGAGTTGGGAAAAGCGCAAGGGAATAATGGCTCAGCGGGTCCATCTCGTCGGGTGAAAGGAAAGTCTAAGGATGTGGGGACAGCTGTTGCAACAAAGAAGGCTCATGTTTCAATGAGGGATAACTTTGATGAAGGGACGCGTGTGCCCTTGAATTCAGAAGCCGTTCCATCGAATATTTCTCCACGTGGGAAGGGCGCAATCATTGATTCCTATGGACAGCTAACGTCAGCAGGCGCACTTCCCGTTGCTTCCCCACGTGGGAAGGCTTGCCACTCAATCCTTCAGCGTACTGGACCCACAGAAGCCCTTAGAAAAAATATGGGCCTTAGCCTCAAGTCCCAAGTGAGGTTTAAAACCATTAAGAATGTTGCTAGGAGACCAGGCCCCTTGCCTTCTCTCTCAATGCCTCTTATTAATGACTCTATTCAGATGTCTAATATTAATCCCCTGCCTAAAGGTCCTGAAGCTTTAGGCTCTCAGGATGCTGTGGAGGTTTTTAATTTTAGACCCCCTGATGATGAAGTGGACGAGACTAGTGATTCCAAAACTGAAGACTCTCCTCTGATTGTTCTTTCGGCGAGACCCCACACAGATTGTATGGAAGTAGCTTCCCCTGAGGGGGTGGATTTTGTTCCAAGTACCTTTTAAGCTACCTTTCTCTGTCTTTGTTTCCCCATGAAGGTTGTTGCTTGGAACGTAAGGGGGGCAGGATCCAAGGGCTTTACTGGCCTAATCAAGGATTTGTCTCTCAAATATAAAGTTGACATTTTGTGTTTGTTTGAACCTCGAGTGAGTGGTCCCTCTGCTACTCGCGTCATTAAGAGACTTGGTTTTCCTTCTAATCATGTCGTCCATGCCAATGGCTTCTCAGGTGGGCTTTGGTTACTGTGGAAGGATGAGGTGTGTCGGGTGGATATTGTTAAGGACCATCCCCAATTCATCCATGCTCGTGTTAGCCCTGTGGATGGTTCTGTGCCTTGGTTTTTGACTAGTATCTATGCTTCCCCACGACCAGCTATTAGAGAAGAGCTTTGGGCCCAGCTGCAGCTTTTATCCACCAGCATCTTGGACCCTTGGGTCTTAATGGGCGATTTCAATTCTTATTTGTCCCCTGAGGAAAAGTCTGGAGGAGCACCAGCTAATGTGAGGAGTATGTCCCGTTTTAACTCCTTTATTAATCTCTGTGGGCTTTTTGATCTTGGCTACTGTGGGCCTCCCTTTACGTGGGAATGGCGTGGGGTTAAGGAAAGATTGGATAGGGGAGTGGTTAATGCAGCCTGGCAGGTTCAGTTTCCTAACTCTATTGTTCATCATTTGCCTCCTCTTTGCTCTGATCATCATGCCTTATTACTGGACAATACGCCTAGCCCTCTGACTTTGCAACCAAAGATTTTCAGATTCTTTGCTAGTTGGCTACAGGATATGTCCTTTCCTAATGTAGTTTTTAATGCTTGGATGGAAGCTTCAACCTGGGCTGAGGGCTTGCACCGCTTCCAAAAGAGTGCTATGGAGTGGAACCAAAATTCTTTTGGTAACATTTTCCATCGCAAACGCAGGGTGCTATCCAGAATTGATGGAGTAAATAAGAGGCTTGGCATGGGCGCTAACAGGGGACTGAAACGTCTGCAGGCTAAGCTTTGGAATGAGTATCAGGGGATTTTGATTCAGGAAGAAGCCTTTTGGTATCATAAAGCCCGCAAAGACTGGATTGCTTTTGGAGATCAAAATACTAAATTCTTTCATCTTAGTACTTTGACTAGAAGGAGACAGAATAAAATTTCTTCTCTAACAACTGAGGATGGGGACGTGGTCACGAACCAAGATGATGTTAAGTCCATGGTTCTCCACTTTTATAAAGATCTGTACACTGATGATTCTCCTACCCATAGATGGCAGGGTGTTAATTTGTTTCCTCATCTTCCTCGTGACGTGCTCGACAATATCCACCCCTTACCTTCTGATGAGGAAATTTATGGTGCTGTTTGTGATATGGGCCCTTGGAAGGCCCCAGGGCCGGATGGCTTGCACCCCATGTTCTACCAAACGCAATGGGGTGTGGTTGGGAAGCATGTGTGTGCTCTGGTGAGAGATATTTTCAAACATCCTGAGAAAATTGCTGATATCAACCAGACTTTTATCTCCCTCATCCCTAAAGTGCTTTCTCCATCCTTTGTCAAGCAATACCGTCCAATTAGCCTGTGCAATGTTAGTTACAAAATTGTAACTAAAATCCTTGCTACTAGATTGAGGATAGTGATGAGCTCTCTTGTTCTCCCTAACCAATGCAGCTTCATACCTGGAAGAAATGGTTCTGATAATGTGGTGATTGCCCAAGAAATTTTCCACTCCATGCGGACTTTCAAGGGCAAGCGTGGTTTTATGGCAATTAAGATCGACCTTGAGAAGGCATATGATAGGTTAAAGTGGAGGTTTGTAATTGATACTCTCAAGGATATTGGCTTTAGTGAGGAGCTTTGTCATTTGGTTTTTCAGTGTATCTCTACTTGTTCCATGCAAGTTCTTATTAATGGTGAGCCTTCCCAGAAGTTCTTCCCTTCTAGAGAGGTATTAGGCAAGGTGATCCCCTCTCGCCTTACCTTTTTGTTCTATGTATGGAGCGGCTCAGTCACCTCATTGAGGATGCTCGACTAAATCTGAATTGGAATCCCATTTTTTTAAGTCGAGGAGGTCCCCCCATAACTCATTTGTTTTTTGCGGACGACTTGCTTCTTTTTGGGGAGGCTAACATTAGTCAGCTTGACATTATGATGAATTGCCTTGATGCTTTTTGTGGTGCCTCGGGGGTGAAGGTGAGTGCTGAAAAGTCTAGATTATTTGTTTCCAAAAATGTCCATCTTTCTCGAGCTTTGCATCTTTGCCAGCGTTCGGGTTTCACTCTTTCCGCTGATCTTGGGAAGTACCTTGGCATCCCTATCTTGCACTCTAGGCAAAAGAAGAGGAATTATGATTATTTGCTCAACCATGTCCAGTCAAAATTAAATGCTTGGAAGGCAAACTCTTTGGCCTTTGCAGGGAGGATTACACTTGCCCAATCTGTTCTAGAGGCATTACCAACTTACACTATGCAGGTAACTTTGCTTCCTAAAGGTATTTGTCAGAAAATTGAGCAAAGAATTCAGGATTTTGTTTGGGGAGGTGATGCTACTACCAGAACTTGGCATTCTGTCCTGTGGGGGGAATTTACTTTGCCTAAGGAGATGGGGGGTTGGGGTTTCAAAAATTTGCATCATTTTAATAAAGCCATGCTCATGAAGCTGTGTTGGGGTTTGATTCACAAATCAGACGCCCTGTGGGTTAGAGTGGTTCGAAGCAAATATAGGTGTGGAGATGGTTACATGCCAGTTATTTCAAAGAAGGCATCCATGTCTAATGTATGGAAGGGTGTCACTTCTATTTGGCAGGAGTTTTGTCAGGGTATTAGTTGGAATATTGGGAGTGGCAGGAGGATTTATTTCTGGTTTGACAGGTGGTTGCCCTCTAACATTTTCCTGGTTGATGTGGCTATTGGGGACATTCCCCATGACCTTCAACAGTGCTCTCTTGTTGATTTTGTGGACCAGGATGGTAATTGGGATCTTAGCAGGTCTGTTAACAATATTCCTAGTATTATCTTAGATGAGATTAGACAGGTTCTCCCTCCTTCCGCTATGCTTGATGACGACAAGTTGTGTTGGAGGATGTCTCGTGATGGTTTTTTCTCCACAAAGAGTGCGTATGCTTTGATTGAGAATTTGGATTCCCTTGGAGCTGTCCATCCTGTGTGGAAGAAGCTTTGGAAGTTGCAGATCCCCCACCGAGCCAAAAGCTTTTTGTGGCTTGTTCTTAAGGGGGGCTCAAGACAAATGTCAAGAGAGTCTATTGCCATATTGGTGACTCTACTTTTTGCCCCATGTGCCATGTTCACTGTGAATCTGATCTCCACATTCTTAGGGACTGCACCTTCGCTCGTCAAGTCTGGGCTAATCTGTTTGGTGACGTCGGACAGTCTTGGACAGAGGCTGATTGTTTATCTTGGATTCATCGTTTCCTCTGTTCCCAATCCACGGACTCAGCTGGCTTATTCGCGATTGGTTGTTGGGTTATTTGGGGAGCTAGGAACGAGTTGGTGTTTAAGAACAACAGCCCCCAGGTCTCGGGTTTGGTGGCTCGTATCCTCTCCTTCGCGCGGGACTCTAAGTGCCATATCTCCAGGACTTCGTCTTCAAGACAGCGGTCCTCTATCAATGTCAGATGGCACCCCCCCCCTTGGATGGTTGGAAGAAATTTAACACGGACGGATCAGTCAAGCTCAATGGTAGTAAGGCAGCTTGTGGGGGAGTTTTGAGGGATCATCTGGGGAGTTGGCTCATTGGGTTTACTCAGAATCTAGGAAAAACTTCTGTTCTGGAGGCTGAATTGCGTGGCATTCTAAATGCTCTGGATATCAGTTGGCGTATGGGTATTGATCACCTGGTAGTGGAGAGTGACTCAGCTGTGGCTGTCAAGCTGATCAATGATGGTGTTTTACCGTCTCATCCTTTCCACCCTCTTCTTCAGAGGATCAGTTTTTACCTGGGTTGTAACTGGCAGGTTCATGTCTCCCACATATGGAGGGAAGGTAATTCAGTAGCTGATAGATTAGCAAATTTGGCTCATGATGGGGACTTAGGTGTGCATGTTCTCCATTATCCCCCACATGTTGTCTCTCTTAATTTGTATTTTGATGGGATAGGTTATTCTGTTCCCAGAATAGTCTCTGTGTAATCGGCCTGGCATAGGCTTCCTTTTTTTCCAAAAAAAAAAAATAGAACATAATATATATATATATATATATAATCAATTATGATAATAATGTGTGTTCATACAAATTGTTTATTCCTACTCTTTATAAGCATTTACCTCTTGTAATATTGTTTCACTCAAGAGGTATTTTGAATTTTTAGCAGATAATCCTTCTCTTATAAACATGAATTTAAGTAACATTGTTACCAGAACGTGCAGTCTAATCACATCACTATGATACACCAAAAGAAACATATCTAACACTACACATAAAAAATTAGAATACTAAGAAACTCAAGGATGAACTTATCTACTCTTGCACTTCGTGTAAATAGGATAGTACTATTAATTCAATCTTCAATCAAAAGCATAAAAAAAACGAATGTAATTTACTTAAAAATAATAATCAAATGTAAAACCATTTTAACTACAGGAAAACAAATACTTTATTATGTTACAAAGGGAACATGTGAAATTCTTCAATAGAATAATTAAGCAAATTATGCCCAATGAACATGCTATTGTCATAAATGAAAAAAGGTAATTTAAAAAGTTACCTTTATAAATATTCAGCAGATTTTTTTTAAAGTAATTTACATCATCACCTTTTTACAATTTGAAATCTTACCATAATAAACACAAATTTATATTTAAATTATACAATTATAAATAAGGTGCGGAATTAGAATAGAAACAAAATTAGATTCAGTTTTGATTTCAAATTCATTTTGAGAGCATTGCAGAATCTTTATAGTGATTAAGATGTCATACTAATTAAGATGCAGAATGCTTGAAACCAAGTTTTCTATTCAAATTAAGATTTATTATAAAAATGATCATTAGAATAATTTTAATTCATTTAGAATGAAAATGGTTTTGAATTCAAGTTCAATGTTGAATCACAAAATTTTATTTCAAAGTATGAGAAAAAATTATGCAGAAATGAAGCTTAAATTATGAACAAAAATATATTGTGCAAATTTTATATCAAACAAAATCAATCTAGTCAATATTAATTGGCAATTTAAATGATGACATTAATATAAATAGATGCATACCTCATTGCAATCGATAATTGCTCAAAATCCCAAAATTTAAGGCAAAATTCAGTAAATGCAAAGTTTTTAAAAATCAAATTTAAACAGAGGCTGATTTGATGAAAAAATTAGTTGAGATCAATATAAAACAGAACAAAAAGGATCACTATTCTAAATTTTAAAACTATCAAACTTTTACTCATAATTTAGAAATACAATTAAACAAAAACCAAAGGCACCAATTCTGAGCAAAAAAATTATGATTTAAAAATATGCATAATTTAAGTAAAAATTGTGAGCAAAATATATTGAGTTAAAACAGAGCCTGCAATTCTGAGCAAAATTTGGTGCTGTCAATTCATATAGATTTATAGGAAAAAAAAACACAGCAAAAAGCATCGTTATACTGAAATTTAAAACTATCAAACTTTAAAAATTAATTTTGAGATGCACTTATGTATAAAACAGAGAAAGCAATTCATTCGCAAAAATTATGCAGAAATTGTGAGCAAAATATTATGAGCGAAAAACAGGCCATCCTTTCTGCGCCAAAAATCATGCGTTGTACTGAAAAGAGCATGCGATATTATGAGCCAAAATTGAAAGGGATTTAGTTCTTCTTAAGTAAGACTAAGATCATGCGATAAACAAAGAGGCATAAAAAAAGGATTTAAAGAAAAGACATTGAATCCTCAACCAGGAAATCTTTATAAATAGTTTCAAGTAAATGACTCAATACAATATGATATCAACCATGGCTGACACACGCATATAGGGATCTGTAACATAATCATATTTGTTTAGAAATAGGATTAATTATTCGCAGGAAAATAGTTTATCCAACAGATTTTTTTGTCATTTAACACAAATTAGTTTGCAGATAACTCTGTATGTAGCCGACAGTTCCCAGTGTTCAATCATATTTGAATATCAAATCCATCTCTTTTCACCCCGATCCAATCTTTGTAAACATAAAAGAAATATGTTATTAACTCTTATATCAGAAATTAAGAATATATAATGTTCGGACTTTCCTTTTAACATGTATATATAAAACTTGATACTTTCTATATCATTAAAATCAAATCATAAATCTTCATAACATATTTCCCTTAAACATGCTATTGTTATCAATGGAAAAAGGTTATTTAAAAAATTGCCTTTATAAATATTCAGCAGAATTGGGAAAAAAATATCAATCTAATCTAATCAATAATTTAAAAAGTTGCCTTTATAAATATTCAGCAGAAATTAAGCTTAATTTATGGGGGAAAAATATAAATTGCAAATTTTATATCAAACAATGACAATCTAATCAATAATAATTGGCAATTTAAATGATGACATTAATATTTCCAATATATAGACAAACCAAAATAAAATGGAAACATTAAGGGCGTGATTAAGGAAAGCTGAAACTATACTTAGAGATGAGATGAGATAATATGTAGTTTTTTTTGGAAATAAAAAAATGAGAAAACTCAAACTCAGAGAGGCTAATTTGGGGAAAAAATTGATTCAGATCAATATAAAATAGAGCAAATATATTGATTCAGATCAATATAAGTCCGTTGGAAACCAAATTCTGAAAATTTGAAATTAAAACATACAATTATGGATATCAAACCTCACATTTACATAAGTGTCCAACAAAACTCATACAAATGTGAATAACTTAAACCTTAATATCATAATCAGAGTCCAACATATACATATCCACAAGCTCCAAGATATATATGTACATCAGGCCCGAAGGCTACAAACTGAACGACTTAACAGAATTCAAAGAAATACAACTTTTATATACAATCCAAAAAGAAACATCTAAGTCCAACAGTTCTTGCTCTAACTCACTTATTACTTCCTCGAGGTACCTGCACACCTATATTATCCACAAAACGCGTGGTGAGACTAATGCCTCAGTGAATATAACTAATCATGCTCAGTGTACAGGAAACAAGCACTAATAAAAGTATATCAAGTTAATCAACATCAATCATCAATATGCTTTTAGATTCCAAAGCATAACTAACATAATCTGTAGAAACACAGGGAAACACTAGAAGGGGGGTTGAATAGTGTTTCTTAATATTTTTGAAAGCTTTTTCAAAACAACAAGTATAAAACTATTCCAGACAGGTTTTTGAGGCCTGTCTGAAGTTTTTAATACAGCTTCTGGAAATATATTTTAAAAGGTTTCTTAGCTTTTAAAATATTTAGAATTGTTTTTCAACTCCCTTAAATTAGTATAAACGAAATGACAAGAGTTAAGGGATAGAAAACTTAGCCAAGGAATTTATCCTGGTTCACTCACTACCACTGTGAGCTACGTCCAGTCCCAATGCCAACAAGCACTTGGATTTTCTCTTAATCTTTCACAAAGATTACAAGTATTCTTTTACAGTCAAGCCTCTTCAGGCTCTACAACCAAGTATTCTTTACAGCCAAGCCTCTCCAGGCTCTTACAAACAAGTATTCTTTAGACAACAAGTCTCTCCAGGCTCAAGAACGATTTTACAGAGAAAAGATAAGTTTAAGCTTTTAAACTAAACCAGTTTAAAGCTCAAACAAATACAATGTACTAAGATAACGGAGGTATTCTCAGGATATACAAATGTGTGTACAAAGAATATTATCAGAGAGTTTTTACAGAGTAAAAACTAGCAGCGATTTGTTTCTCTTTGATTTTCTTGAATACGAAATCCTTCTCTGTTCTTCTCTATATGTCTCTGCAGTGATGGTCTTCATGAGGGGTATTTATACCCAGACTTCAGTCCGTTGAAAAACCACCGTTTAGAGATAGCATTAAATGCTATTTAATCCGTTGTGAGACATGCTTCTGAGAGTCCTGACCTTTCTAACACAGAACAAGGTTGCATCTGCCAAAAAACTGCTTCAAATGCTGTTGCAGAGGCTGCGTTGCAGGAATTTCCTCAGTGGTGTATGAATTTCAAAAACACCAGGAAAGACCTCTGTGTTCCTTGCCATAAATATGCTTGAAAAGGTACGTGCAGCAGAGACTCAGAAAATGTCTTCACAAAGCTTCAGCAAAGGTGTCACGTCATTAATGAGACTTCAGACAGCTTCAACACTTCAGACGGGTTGAACCTTCAGAAGGCTTGATACCTCAGATAGTTTGAAACACTTCACAAAGTCTTTTTGTAAGTTCATAGTGGCTTGCTGAAATCATAGATAAATCATTAAAACATATATGTATCTATGATGAATTATTTTAACCCAAATTTGTTAGTCATTAAAACTTGGGAATTATATTGTCTTGAAACATCATAATTTACTTATGATATTTTTTAGACTCAACATTCTCCCCATTTTTAATGATGACAAATTTGCTTAAAAATATACAAATCTGAAAGGAGTTTTAAATATATAAAAAAATGATAACTCCCTCTCAGATAATGAACACTTAAACTGATTTACTCTTTTCAGTTTTATCAGTTTCTTATATGCTCCCCCTGAGTCCTGTAATCACTTCAGATTCAGATTTTTAGTTTTTATACTCCCCCTTTTGTCATCAATCAAAAGGGTTTCCAGAGCACAACAACAACAGTAATCACAACAAAAACATGAAGGATAACAACAGACTCAGACAATAAAGCACAGAAATTCATGAGTAAAAACTAATAGATTATAGAAAATAGTTCAGACAAACAGAAATTTAAACACTGGAAAGAAATGAACTAAGAAACATGGCTACACCTCATAGACTATCCATCTTTCTTCAGCAAAGCTTCCTTCAAGAAAGAAATCATCTCATCTTTGGCTTTGTCAATATGAGAAAGAAGAGCAGTCTTCATATCCTCTTGGCCATATTTAATCTGTTGTTGCTCTTGAAGGATTTGGTCTTGCTTAGCAACAAGGTCTGCATTCTTCTTCTCCAGCTTCTTTATCTTCATCCTTAGCCTTCTATTTTCTTCCTCAGGATCAGGATCTGATTCATAGAAGATGATTTGAATGTACCTACATACAAATCGCAGCACTCCAAAACCTGGAAACAACCCATACTCATGAGGATGATAGACAGGATGAAAGAAGGTGCCAATGGGGTTTAATAACCCCCATTCTTCATGAAATGGTGTAGTCAGAGGGGAAAAGGTTGTTTGATAAACATATACTGCACATTGAGGTGCTTCCCATGACCAACTAGTGAATTTTCATCAGGTCCAGATAACCCAGAAGAGGATCCATCATCCTCTCTTATCTTCCAATACGAAGCCCAAACTCTGTCTCTAAGACTATGATCCATGCCTCCTCTTTGCTTCTTTAAATTGGCAGGTAGCTCTCTCCACTCCCTTGGAGTCAAAGGCTTGAAGGGGGCTGAGTAAACTCTAGGTTCTTTAAACTTATCTTCAGAACCCTCCTTCAAAGGATACCTAGGCACAATCCTATCAGGTTGCACCAGAATTTTGGTGGTTGGCCTGATTGAGAAAGTCCTAGGAGGCTTGTAGCCTCTCATACCTATGCCCTTGAGACAGTCTCTTTCAAACAGCTCTCCTTCTGTATACAACTGCCTAGCAAAGCTCCAGTCTTCATTGGATAATTTTAGACAGTCTTCATCAGAGAAAGGATTGAGTGGAGCCCACTTATGAGAAGGTGGTACCACACCCTTTCTGATCTTCTCTAACTGTCCTGAGTACTGCTGATCAAAGCTTCCCTTGTACTTATCTCTTTCAGCTTCAGCAGTGTGCTTGATCAAACCTTGATGTAGAGAGATGAGAGGTGCATCTCTGAAGTACACTCATAGAGGTTTGGGAACTTAGGAACCCTTTCCATTTCAAAGAAAGGTCCCTCATACCTCTTATGGGGCACTTCAGCTTCTTCCTCATACTGATGATCAGTGTAGGGGAATGCATAAGGATCAAAAGTGGGTTCTGTGAAGAAATCCCTACTTTTGGGTCCAAGCCTAATGTGTTCAGGCAGCATACTCCCTTTCCATACCTTGGAACTTGATCCTTGCTGAATCTCCACAACAGGTTCTTCAGATTGAGCTGACTCTGAAGATGATGATGAGGATGGGGGTGATGGAGAAAATGATGGTGATGGTGGTGCAGGTTCTTCTTCTTCAGTAACCATAGGTTGATCATCAACCTCTATTTCTTTTTCTTGTTCTTCAGCAGGCCTCTTTTCAGGTGAAGAGGGTGGTGAAGGGGTCACATTGTCAAACCTGACTCTAAGCCTCTTTACTGGAGTCTTAGCTTTTTCAGGTTCAGACACCTGCTGGTTTTCTCTTTCAGCTTGCTTGGCTTCTCTACGCTTTTTGAAATAAAGATTGGCTGTGACAAACTTCTGGTACTTGTCAGCCATCTCCACAGCTTCTTGTTGACTAGTCACACTTCTTGTAACCCTAGTAGTAGGTTCAGGAGCCACCTCAAGAAGTCTACTTCTCTTCTTCTTCCTCTGAACAACACTGGATCTTCTTCTTTTCTTAGAACCTCGAGCCAAGGTTTCTTGCCTTTCATCATCAGCTAAGGCAAGCTGTGCAGCCACAACAAGTGCATGATCAAACTTCTCTTGTTCTTCTTTTTGTTCTAGCTCCTCTTGCTCCAAAGCAGAAGCTATGGCAGCCACTTGGATTAGTTCTGGATCAGAGGGGCAAGTAGCCAAAGGTGATGCTGCTATAGCATCAGCAACAACAATCCTATCCTCATGAGCCTTTCCTTCTTTGTCTGAAGTAGGCTTAAGAAGCCTTGCAATTTCAGACCCTTGACCCACAATTTTAGATGACTTTGGCAAAGCCTTCTGAACAGGTTCAGTTGTCTTAGAGTGCAAGTTAGGGTTTGTTGCAGACACTTTTGCTGCACTTCTTACTGGTAACTTCCGCAACTTTGGTTGAGGGGAGAGCTTAGAGCCTTTGAAATCCTCCTTTCTGATGTATCCCGCAGCTCTCTTTCCAGTACCTCAATGGCGCTTTTCCTCCTTGATGCCTTCTCCAGTAACATACTCTCCTTCAGAGTAGGAGATAGAGGTCTTGGTACTAGAGCATTCTTTAGATTCATGCTCTTAAGATTTGCTTCACCAAAGAAATTAGGGCCTTTGTGATCATACAGCCTCACAATAGGCACTTTGAAGTGTAAGAGTACATTGGTTATGAGCAGATTGTGGGGAAGATTTGCACCTGAATCTCTGATCTTCTTCTGCATGTGAAACATAAGGATGCTTGGAAGATTCATCTTCTCCTTCTGCAGCAGATGGATCAAGCAGAATCTTTCCAGTTCAGACACATGATTTCTGCTCCCACTCTTAGGGATTATGGAGCACCCTAAGATGGAGTGGAATACTCTCACCTTATCTAACATGAATTTGGAATCAGGACTTTCAGGCACTTCAGTTCCATACAACATCTTGGTGAATTTCTTCTGACCACCATTCTTCTGCTCCCATCCAGGAGAGAAAGGTGCTCCTTCTGCCTTTACACCAGTGACAGTAGACAAAATACCTTCATCCACAAACACAGGAACACCCAGAACATCAGCCCTGATGCTTTCATATATCCCTTTGGAGTTAGGGATTCCTCTTGCTGATGCCCAGAAGTCAATCACACTCTGCTCATGCCACGAACAGTAAACCTTGTCAAAGAATGGCGTCCAGCCCACAACATCAAACTCCTCAAACAATTCCATCCCAAGGTTACGAAGATCCTCAAGGTCCACACCTTTGGATCTAACCACATTTCCACCTGAACTTGAAGACTTCTTTGGTGCCATTGAAGTTGCAGAGAAAGCTTGAGATGAAAACGGTTGCGAGAGAGATGAAGAAGCTTAAACAAAAGCTGAGAGAAAGTGTAAGGCTTCTCCAACACACTAACTCCTGCATTTATAGACCCATGATGTAATGATGGCATGTATTGGCTGCGCAGTCGTTGGGTAACGTGCGAAGTGGAAGAGACAAAATAAATGTAATTTAACCATCTCAGATAGCCACATCATCAAGTTATTTCAGACAAGTGAGAAATTTCAGATACACATATAAAATTTCAGATACCCTAAAATTTCAGATGCTCTTTTCAGACATCATACAAAATTAATTAGAAAATGCATGTATGTTCAAGTTATTGCATATGAACTTAAATCTATCTTCAGCCAGGGGTTTTGTGAATATATCTGCCTATTGATGCTCTGTTTCAATGAACTTTATATCAAAAACACCTTTCTGAACATAGTCTCTAATGAAATGATGCTTGATTTCTATATGTTTAGCCCTAGAATGTTGAATAGGATTCTAAGACAAATTGATGGCACTTGTATTATCACACAACACAGGTATAACAGATATAGGAATGTTAAAATCCTCAAGCTGATACTTCACCCATAGCAGTTGTGAACAACAACTGGCTGCTGAGATGTATTCTGCTTCTGCTATTGATAATGCAATGGTGCTTTGCCTTTTGCTTGACCAGCTGATCATGTTGCTTCCAAAGAAGTGACATCCTCCACTGGTACTCTTTCTTTCTATTTTATCTCCAGCAAAGTCAGCATCACAGTATCCTATTAACCTGCAATCCTTGTCTTTCTTATAGCATAAACCAAGATTAGTAGTACCTTTAAGATATCTAAAAATTCTCTTGACAACTTTGTAATGAGTAGTTCTTGGATCTGATTGAAATCTAGCACAAAGACATACACTGAACATAATGTCAGGTCTGCTTGCTGTTAGAAACAATAAAGAGCCAATCATTCTTCTATACAAAGTTTGATTAACTGGTTCTTCATTTTCATCCTTACTTAAAGATGAAGAGGGATGCATAGGAGTTGACATGGGTTTGCAATCACTTAAATTGAACTTCTTAAGCATTACTTTTGTATATTTCTCTTGATGGATCCATATACAATCAGAATCTTGCTTAATCTGAAGTCCTAAGAAAAATTTTAGTTCACCCATTAAACTCATTTCAAACTCTGATTGCATTAACTCAGAAAACTCTTTGCATAGTGAAGAATCAGTTGAACCAAATATAATGTCATCAACATATATCTGGACAAGCATCAGATTTTTGTTAGACTGTTTTCTAAAAAGGGTTGTATCTACTTTTCCTCTTTCAAAACCATTTTTTATAAGAAAACTGCTCAATCTGTCATACCAAGCTCTTGGGACTTGTTTCAGACCATAAAGAGCCCTTTTCAGTTTGAAAACATGATCAGGAAAAGCAACATCCTCAAAGCCAGGGGGTTGTCTAACAAAAACTTCTTCTTCAATGAATCCATTGAGAAAAGCACTTTTGACATCCATTTGATATAGTTTGATTTCATTATTTATATCATAAGAAAGAAGAATTCTAATTGCTTCTAACCTGGCAACAGGGGCAAATGTTTCAGTAAAGTCAATGCCTTCTTGTTGATTGTACCCTTGAGCCACCAATCTTGCCTTGTTTCTGACCACTTTTCCTTCTTCAGACAACTTGTTTCTGAACACCCATTTGGTTCCAATAATTGTTTTCTCATGGGGTTTAGGAACAAGGGTCCAGACATCACTCCTAACAAATTGATTCAGCTCCTCTTGCATGGCTAGGATCCACCCTTCATCATGCAGAGCTTCATCAATGTTCTTTGGCTTGATTTCAGACAAGAGAGCAAGAGAATTCAGATTCTTGAATTTTGATCTTGTCTTAACTCCTTCTGAATTACTGCCAATGATTTGCTCTTTAGGATGATGTGACTTGTATCTCCAGTCAGGTTTGAGAGGTGAAACTAAGTCAGTCTGAGAGTCAACATTTGTCTGAAGAGGTTCTGATAGATCTTCAGACACCTGTTCATCCTTGGTGCCGTTGTGTGTGTTTAGCTCCATTCCTGCAAAATCATCTTCTAGATCTGATAGTTCCCTATCAGTCTCTTTCATGTCATTGAATTTAACATGGATTGATTCTTCTACGGTTAAAGTTCTAGAGTTATAAACTCTATAGGCTTTTGATGTTTCAGAATAACCTATGAAAAAACCTTTATCAGACTTTGCATCAAATTTTCCAAGATCATCCTTTGTGTTAAGTATAAAACACTCACAGCCAAAGGGATGGAAATATGATATGTTGGATTTTCTTCCTTTCCACAACTCATACGGAGTCCTTTTCAGAATTGGTCTTACCAATATTCTGTTTTGAAGGTAGCAGGTTGTGTTAATAGCCTCTGCCCAGAAGGTCCTTGGTAGACTGCATGAGTTGAGCATGGTTCTTCCCATCTCTTGCAAACTTCTGTTCTTTCTCTCAACAACCCATTTTGTTGAGGTGTTCTAGCCACAGAGAAATTGTGTGAGATCCCATTCTCATCACAGAACAGCTGAAAGTTTGCATTCTCAAACTCTCCACCATGATCACTTCTAATGGCAGATATACAGAATCCTTTTTCATTCTGTACCTTCTTGCAGAATATTGTGAAATTCTTAAAAGTCTCATCCTTGCTTCTAAGGAATATCACCCATGTATATCTAGAATAGTCATCAACAATGACCAAACCATATTTCTTACCACTAATGCTTTCTGTTCTAATAGGACCAAACAAGTCAATGTGTAAAAGTTCTAATGGTCTGCTAGTAGAAACAACATCCTTACTCTTAAATGAGTGTCTTGTTTGTTTCCCTTTCAGACAGCTTTCACATAAAATATTAGATTTGTATGAAAGCTTGGGAAAACCTTTAACAAGGTTCTGTTTTGCTAACCTTGAGATTAATCTCAAGCTGGCATGCCCTAGTCTTTGATGCCAAATTTGTTTTTCATCTTCAACAGAGATAAAACATTTTACATTTTGACTTGCTAACTCCTCTAGATCAATTTTGTACACAATACTGTGCCTCTTAGCAATAAAAAGGATTTGATCATGAGAGTCTTTGACTATACATCCTTCCTTAGTGAAGGAAACCACATATCCACTGTCACACAATTGACTTATGCTCAATAGATTGTGTTGAAGTCCTTCTACTAGAAGAACATTCTTAATAAGGGATAGAGGAGTCATACCAACAGTCCCTATACCAGTGATCTTCCCTTGCTGATTTCCACCAAAGGTGACGACTCCTCCTGCTCTAGGTCTAAGGTTTTGGAACAAAGACCTTTCTCCTGTCATGTGTCGCGAGCAGCCACTGTCCAGGTACCATTTGTGGGATTTCCTTTGTCCTGTTAAACACATCTGCAATAGGAATAATCAAGTTCTTAGGTACCCATATTCTTTTGGGTCCTTTCTTGTTAGACTTGGGTTTAGGTCTCCCTTTGTGTTTGCACTGAGCCACATTGTGTCCAGCTTTGCCACAGTGAGAACACCCAATAACTTTCTTTTTGCCTTTTGCAACATTGAAAATATGAGGTTTAGAGACATCGTGATCACAAAAGCCTAAACCACTTTTGTCAAGGGAATGCCTTTGATTGCCAAGTAATCTGTTAAGATTATCAGTTCCTTTAACAAATTTAGCCAAGTCTTTTGTCAGTTCCTCAACTTGTTTCTGAAGTTTTTTATTTTCTTCAGACACAGATTGTGAACTGCTAACTTCAGACACAAGAATCTTTTCCTTGAGCATAATATTTTCTATCTCAATAGCTTCATATTTACTACACATTTTTGTGTGAGCTTTGGATAGATTCTTATACTCTTGAAATAGCTCCTTGGAACTTTCCATCAGGTCATCATACATCTCTTGAAGAGTTAAGGGAAATACCTCTTCTTCAGAGCTGTCTGATGAGGGCAGGCTGGCCATGAGACATAGGTTGGCCTCTTCTGAAGTGTCCTCCTCTTCTTCTGAAGTGGACTCATCAAGATCCTCCCATGTAGCCATCATACCTTTCTTTTTCTTGAAGAACTTCTTCTTTTTGAAGGTATTCTTCTTCAGCTTTGGGCATTCTGCCTTCATGTGACCTCATTGTTTACATTCAAAACAAATAACCTTGTCATTTTGAGAGTCTTTACCTGACTTACCTCCTTTAAAGGTTGAAGGTTGGTTCCTTATGAACTTCCCTCTATTTTGCAGCATTCTTTTGATCTTTCTACTTAACAGAGCAAGATCATCATCTTCTGAGCTATCTCCAGAATCTTCATCTGCTTCTGAAGTTTCTTCAGCCTGCATAGCCTTCATCTTGCCATGCCTAGGCTGACTGGCCTTGGAGTTTAGTGCTAGAGACTTCTTCTTGTTGTCATCTTCACCAAGCTCAAGCTCATGAACCTTAAGAGATCCCAACAGTTCTTCCATTCTAAGAGAGTTCAAATCTCTTGCCTCTTGAATGGCAGCAACTTTGGGTCTCCATGACTTAGGTAAACTTCTTAGAATCTTTCTGTTATTATCTCCAGATTCATAAGTTCTACCCAAAGACCTGAGTCCATTGGTTATGGTCTGAAACCATCCAAACATTTGATCAATGGTTTCAGTTTCTTCCATCTTAAACATCTCATATTGATGTATAAGCATACTGATCTTGGATTGCTTGACAGTCTCAGTCCCTTCATGGGCTGCTGCAAGTGTATCCCAGATTTCCTTGGCAGATGTACAACCATGAACCTTCTCATATTCTTATTTATTCAAAGAACATATCAGATAGAGCTTGGCTTTGGCATTCATCTGGACTCTAGCCTTCTGCTCCAGGGTCCATTCAGCCTTAGGTATAGGCAAGCCATTGCGCATAGGCACATAGTCTCCATCAGTGACTACATCCCAAACATCAATGTTGTTGCTCTCAATGAACAACTCCATACGATCCCTCAAATAGTGGTAATCCACACCATTAAATGCTGGGGGTCTTGTGATAGAGGCTCCTTCAGTGATATATTGCCTGTTGTTGTTGGAAGCTTCCATCTGGATCTTTAATCCTCAACACTTGTTAGGTGCTCAACCCTGAGTTGAGCTCTGATACCAACTGTAGAAACACAGGGAAACACTAGAAGGGGGTTGAATAGTGTTTCTTAATATTTTTGAAAGCTTTTTCAAAACAACAAGTATAAAACTATTTCAGACAGGTTTTTGAGGACTGTCTGAAGTTTTTAAGACAGCTTCTGGAAATATATTTTAAAAGGTTTCTTAGCTTTTAAAATATTTAGAATTGCTTTTCAACTCCCTTAAATTAGTATAAACGAAATGACAAGAGTTAAGGGATAGAAAACTTAGCCAAGGAATTTATCCTGGTTCACTCACTACCACTGTGAGCTACATCCAATCCCAATGCCAACAAGCACTTGGATTTTCTCTTAATCTTTCACAAAGATTACAAGTATTCTTTTACAGTCAAGCCTCTTCAGGCTCTACACCAAGTATTCTTTACAGCCAAGCCTCTCCAGGCTCTTACAGACAAGTATTCTTTAGACACCAAGCCTCTCCAGGCTCTTACAAACAAGTATTCTTTAGACAACAAGCCTCTCCAGGCTCAAGAACGATTTTACAGACAAAAGATAAGTTTAAGCTTTTAAACTAAACCAGTTTTAAGCTCAAACAAATACAATGTACTAAGATAACTGAGGTATTCTCAGGATATACAAATGTGTGTACAAAGAATATTATCAGAGAGTTTTTACAGAGTAAAAACTAGCAGCGATTTGTTTCTCTTTGATTTTCTTGAATATGAAATCCTTCTCTGTTCTTCTCTATATGTCTCTGCAGTGATGGTCTTCATGAGGGGTATTTATACCCAGACTTCAGTCCGTTGAAAAACCACCGTTTAGAGATAGCATTAAATGCTTTTTAATCCGTTGTGAGACATGCTTCTGAGAGTCTTGACCTTTCTGACACAGAACAAGGTTGCATCTGCCAAAAAGCTGCTTCAAATGCTGTTGCAGAGGCTGCGTTGCAGGAATTTCCTCAGTGGTGTATGAATTTCAAAAACACCAGGAAAGACCTCTGTGTTCCTTGCCATAAATATGCTTGAAAAGGTACGTGCAGCAGAAACTCAGAAAACGTCTTCACAAAGCTTCAGCAAAGGTGCCACGTCATTAATGAGACTTCAGACAGCTTCAACACTTCAGACGGGTTGGGCACTTCAGACGGCTTCAACACTTCAAATGGGTTGAACCTTCAGAAGGCTTGATACCTCAGATAGTTTGAAACACTTCACAAAGTCTTTTTGTAAGTTCATAGTGGCTTGCTGAAATCATAGATAAATCATTAAAACATATATGTATCTATGATGAATTATTTTAACCCAAATTTGTTAGTCATTAAAACTTGGGAATTATATTGTCTTGAAACATCATAATTTACTTATGATATTTTGAGACTCAACATAATATACATCAATAAAATGCAACTAACTACTGAATCCAGTAGGCATGAACTTATTACTGAAACTGGAGTTAGAACTGAGCTCAGACTACGGGAAACGTCTTTCCCGAGGACGTATCCCACCCATAACTGGACCGAAGTCAATAATTTTACTTAATCAATCAATTTCTTAACTCACAACACAAGGTTGGCTTACTTAACTCACTTTCGGAACCGGTAACCATGAATTGATAACCCAAAACTAGAATTTCAACCAATTCGAGTGTTTCGAGACTTTCGTAAGTTTCGTAACTTTCGTAACTTCGAAATTCAAGGGATTTATAATCAACTCCTAGCATAACATACTCAATTCTAGTACAATCATCATAATTCCAATCACTTTAATCAAATAGAAAGGGAATCAAGGGAGTGGGGGTCATACATTGAGCATTTCGTCAATTTCGCAATTTCGCTACTTTCGTAAATCTCGCTACCCTAAGGTTTTTCAATGAAAATCCTAAAGAAACTACTCAATCTTACACAACTATCATCAATCCAACTACAATATGCATATAGAAAGGGGATCAAGAGAATAGGGTTCATACAATGGGGAGAAATCAAAATCAAGGAAAAGTGAGAGTGTGTGAGTTATACTCACCAATTTCTTGAAATTCTCAAGAGGAGTTGATGAATTGAGTGACCCTTTGTTGAATCCTAGCTTCAAATCCCTTCCAAAGCCTTCAATTTAATGTTTCTCTCTCTAAATTGCTCACTCTTTCTCTAGGGTTCGCGAAAGGGGAAGAAGAGAATTGGAAAAATCTGATTTTTTGCATGTCTTGGTATATATACTGGACTGCTGGTAATCTATTACAGTAATGCTGTAATCGATTACCAGAGACAAAAATCACACTGGAAAACGATTCTGGGAACCTGATAATCGATTACAACAAACTAGCTCTTTGGTAATCGATTACCTAAAAACTAGCTCTTTGGTAATCGATTACACCCTGTGAGTAATCGATTACCTAAAAACTAGCTCTCCGGTAATCGATTACCAGAACCCAATTTTCTCAATTTCACTAAGTTTAAGCATAAACTTGGTTTTAACCTATAATTTCACAATTTACCTTTCTTGATTTACTAATACCTAATTCTCTTGTTTGTAACTTACTAAATTATTAAAACCCCTAATTTGTGGGATGTTACATTCTACCCCCTTAAGAAATTTTGACCTCAAAATTGATCAAGAAACAGAATTCAGAAACTACCTCAACTGAAAAGTTCCGGAAATTGACTCTGAATGTCATCTTCCTTTTCCCATGTGGCCTCTTCTGGAGATTGACCCTCCCAAAACATCTTTACCAAAGGAATCGCCTTACTTCTTAGAGTCTTGATACTCCTGTCAATAATCTGTGCAGGTCTAGAAGGAAAGGAGTCTTTTTGGAAGATTCATTAGTGATAAACCGATCCACGTAAACAGTTTACAGAGTGCTCTATCCGGTATTTGGTGTAACCCTAGGGGTTTCAAGGTGGAAGAGGTAGAGCCAAAAATCTTTCAATTCTTCTTTGATGAGGAATCTGAATTGGAACGTATCGTTAAAGGGAGTCCATGGATATTCATAAATTCATGGTTGTGCTTAAAGTGATGGGATAGAGGTATTGATCCGGGTGCCTTGTGCTTTACGATAGTCCCCCTCAGAATTCAAATTTGGGGTCTTCCCCCCCACTGTCTCTCAGTATCTATGGGACGAAAAATTGGTGCCTGTATGGGAGTAGTCAAGGAATCAGAAATTTTTGAAAACAGAGAGAAAGGATCCTTCTTAATGGTCCTTGTTGACTTTGATATATCTAAACCTTTGCTGGCTGGGATGAACGTCGGGAGTCAAGTTGATGGGGTGATGTGGATTGATTTTCGCTATGAACGTCTTCCTCAATTTTGCTATTTGTGTGGAATGGTTGGACATGAGAAAGAGTCCTGTGAGAGGAGACACACAGCCTCTGATAAAGAGGCTTAGGAGGAAGGGATACTGGGACCATGGCTTCGATCCTCTGTTATTGGAAGGAGAATGGTTGATCACAGCAAGGATCCTGATCACAAGGCAGAAACTAATCCTCAACAGAGAAGGAGGACGATCCCGAAAGAAGTGTTGGAGATGCTATCTTCTCTAATAGTTACCAAGGAGGGTCCAGTATTGGCTGCAACGGGCCCTGGGAATAGATGCACTGGCAAACAGAATTCTGGGCAGGGAGAAGATGTCAATTCCACCAATCAAAGTGAGCGGGATACCATTGAAAATAGCAAAACTCTGCAGATTGACTCTCCCCCTCACACTGTGGTTGGGAATGATTCGCACATGACAAAACCATTCCCTTCTGAACCTACTGAGAGTAGAATCACACTTGCAGAAATTGATGGTGACCTGAATTTTAGAAGCAAAACCTAGAAGAGGCTGAGAACATCTAAGCGACATTTGTGCAACAAAGAAAATCTCCCTATACATGAAGAAGTGCCCAAGAGGAAACTACACAGTCTGTTGGATGCTTCTACAGTTGATGATGAGCCTCTTATGAAGAAGTTCTGCAACCTTACTCTAGAAGCGGCGAACCTGGCTCACCAGGTTTGCCGAAAATAATGAAAACCTTGTCATAGAACTGTCGGGGGCTTGGGAACCACCGGACAGTTCGAGCTCTTAAAAAGCTCATTGCTACTAAGTCACCCACTGTGGTTTTCTTAATGGAAACCAGGAAGAAAAATTTTGAAATGTCCCGCTTTCGGCATATTGGAGGCCTTGCCAATGTTTTTGCGGTTAGTTGTGTTGGGGATGGGCGTTCGAGAGGAGGGGGTATAGCTTTGTTGTGGAAGAATTCGGTGCAAGTTGAGATTCTCTCTACATCATTAAACCATATTGACTTTCAGCTCACCAATTATGAAGGGGATTCACTTTTCAGGGCCTCAGCCATCTTTGGCCACCCTGAAGCTCATAACAAATTCAAGACATGTGAATTACTTAAAGTTCTGTCAAATGCTCATGGCTCAAGTAAATGGCTCTGCTTCGGGGACTTAAACATGGTGCTGTCTTCACAGGAAAAGCTTGGTGGGAATCCCCCTCTAATGGGGTGTGTGGACCTGTTTCGGACTACTGTCCAGGAATGCGGCTTAATGGATATTGGTTTTGAAGGGGATCCATTTACATGGAATAACAGAATGGTAGGGGATGGTTTAATCCAAGCTCGATTAGATCGTATGCTGTCTTCTCAAGCTTGGATCGATTCCTTTCCTAATGGTCATGTCTTCCATCTTACTAAGTACACATCTGACCATTGTCCCTTACTTCTTGAATTATGTGTGCCCAGTAGAAACAAGAGGAAGAAAAAGAGACTTACTTGCTTTAAGGAAGTTTGGACCCGTGAGGAGGACCTCAATTATCGTGTATCTCGAGCTTGGTGTATGGCAAGTGGGGACCTTCCAAACAAACTCAATCATTGCCTCCAAGAATTGGATATGTGGGGAGATGAACTGTATGGTAACGTGCCCAAGAAGATTAAGATCTGCCAGAAGAAACTAAAGTTGCTTAATTCCATGATTGGAGAGGAGGGCATCTTAGATGAAATTAAAAGTGTGGAGGCCGAACTTGATGATCTCTTGGCAGCGGAGGAGATATTTTGGGAGCAGCGGAGCCGTGTTTCTTGGCTGAAATATGGAGATCAAAACTCCAAGTTTTTTCGCCATAAATCAAGCCAAAGGAAGGAGACAAATTGGGTGGATTTTATCTCGGATGATGAAGGGCGTAGATTTGATGAAGAGGAGGATATAGCGCGTATTATGACAAACTACTTTGTTACTCTTTTCCATGCAGGGAACACCTCCCATATAGAAGAATCTGTGAGTGTTGTCAAGGACAGAATCCCCGCCCACATGTTACAGGTTCTTGCTGACCCCTTTTCCGAGCTGGAAGTACTAGCAGCCTTAAAGCAACTGAAAAGCTGGGCGGCCCCGGGCCCAGATGGAATCCCAGCATTCTTTCTCCAGCATTATTGGTCTACTGTGGGCCTTGATTGTCTCTCAATGGTGTTGAATATTCTGAATAACGGTTCAAGTCTGGAGCCCATTAACAGTACTCACATTTGTATGATTCCCAAAGTTAAAAAACCAAGGCGAACTAGTGATTTCAGAACCATTTCTCTCTGTAATGTGGTGCTCAAACTTGTCACCAAGACCATTGCTAACAGAATAAAGCTTGTTCTCCCGGATGTTGTGGGCCATCACCAGAGTGCATTCGTTCCAGGTAGACTAATAACTGATAACGCCTTGATTGCTTTTGATACCTTCCATTATATGAAGAAAAAAACAACAGGGAGGAAGGGGTACATTGGTTTTAAGTTAGATATGGCAAAAGCTTATGATGGGGTGGAATGGAATTTTTTAGAAGCAGTTATGTTATCAATGGGGTTCCCATCTCATTTTGTTGCCTTCATTCTCAGATGTGTCTCTGCTGTGTCCTCTGCAGTCCTATTGAATGGTTTTCCTTGCGAATTCTTTCACCCAAAAAGAGGTCTCACACAGGGTGATCCTGTGTCCCCATTGTGAAGTTTATAAATCAGTTTAAGTATTTAAACATGATTATAAGACTTAGCATCTTTAAGTTTTAATGATTAACAAATAAGATTATATTATCAGATGAGATTATATTAATAATTAACAAATAAGATTATACTAACGATTAACAAATAAGTTTATATAAGAACTTAATAAGATTACATAAACAGATTCTACTGAGAAAGGTATTGGTTTGTTGATTGTGTTTCAGGTCACAATAATTATTTGAAGAAGAAGATAATCAGAATCGCATTCAGAAAATCAGGATCAGAAGAACAAAATGCAGAATCATAAGAAGAGTAATCCACAACAAGGTTGAAGCAATTTGAAGAAGTAATCGATTGAAGAACTGGAGAATTGAAGACTCGAAGACTCGAAGACTAATTGAAGATCTGAAGAATTGAAGACTACGAAGACTTGAAGATTTGAAAATGATCTAAAGCAGTCTTGAGACTGAAAGATGAAGATGTCAGAATCAAGAAATGATCTCTTGGAGACGTTTCAAAGTGTAAAGCACACTCCATCAAATGGAGTACACTCATCTCAGTAGATAAAGCTAGACATGCTTTTCTACCTCGATCAAAGTCTTGCACAAATAAGGAAATACTACAAAGACTTTCTGCAACGCCTGCTGCACCTGCAACAAAAGGATCTGTGTGCGCAGACCTACTGCATGTACGCCTGCCAATGACCAGAATGGGTTAGAAGACTAAACAAAAGCAAGCAGGGAAGATAGTTGAATAAAGTACATACAATTCAACATCTTTACTTATCTAAATCTCAGAAGAAGAAGAAGTTACAAGAAGAAGAAGAAGATACAAAGAAGAATGAAGTTACAATCCTCTTATCAGAAGGAAGAAGCTTTCTGAAGTTTCAACTCATCTGAAGAATTGAAGTTGTCTGAAGGACGCAACCCATCTGAAGTATTGAAGCTGTCTGAAGCATCAACCTGTCTCAAGTGTTGAAGTTGTCTAAAGTTTCAATCTGTCTGAAGGACGCAACCCGTCTGAAGTATTGAAGCTGTCTGAAGCATCAACCTGTCTAAAGTGTTGAAGCTATCTAAAGTTTCAATCTGTCTGAAGTCTCATTTATGACGTGGCACCCTTTGCTGAAGTTTATGAAGACTTTTCTGAGTCTCTGATGCACGTACCTTTTCAAACATATTTATGGCAAGAAACACAGAGACCTTTCCTGGTGTTTTTGAATTTCATACACCACTGAGGAAATCTCTGCAACGCAGCATTCGCAGCAACAATGGTGGCAGTTTTATAGCAGCACCAACGTTGTACTATGTCAGACATGTCAGAGCCCTCAGAAGCATGTCTCACAACGGATTAAAGAGGATTCAATGCTATCTCTAAATGGTAGTATTTCAACGGATATTTCCTCATTTATACAATCCAAAAGAAAGCTAAAGAAAGATGAAGGAGAAAGCAAAAACAGAAGAAATTCAAGAGAGAGAATACGCAGAATAATATCATGAAATATCTCTCAAACAGAGCTCATCTATAGAAGTGTCAGAACGGGATCATTTTGAACACTCAATTTGTTTAAGGAGAAGCAACCGTCTGAGAAGCTATTACACAACGGCTATTTGAGCCACATCATCTATAGCTCAACGGTATTATGAATCATCTTCAACGGCTATATTCAAGCAGAACATATAAATAGCCCCAAGATTGAAATTGTTGTTGTTGATGTTCGGTTGAACAACCAACCATGTTGATCGGTTAGATCAATCAAGAAGAGATCAGAAATACAACCAACAAGGGTTGACCTGAGCTAAGGCAAATTGCCAATAATTCAACAAGGATTGATCAGAAAGGATCAAGTCGATCAGAGTGGATCAAGTTGGTCTCTGTTGAATCAATCAGGCTACTGACTAGCTGGTCAGTTAGTCATGTTGTTCAGTTGATCTGTTTGATCAATTAAATTGGTTGTTGGTCTGAAGACAACCATGTTGAGCAAACTGACTATCAAACCTGGAATGGTTTGAAGCCCAGAACATACCTTGGTATTCCAATGACACGGGTGAGAATGTAGCCCATGGAAACCAAAGGAATGGAGAAGGAGGCTGGAGCTTAATTTCACATCTTAGTCAGCCAACTCTTAGAGGATGGTATTCCTCATACAAAAGACAGGAATTGTACTTAATTCAAACACTTGTATCACTGTCTATCCTTGTACTTAGTCTGTAATGTTTGTATCCTGAGTGTGTACTTAGTAATCACTATGTACGAGAAGAATCTGAGTTGAGAGGTTCTAGCGAACATCTAGCTTAGGTTGAGTAGTAAAATACTCTACACTTGGATAAGTGTCTGAGATCCTGGAGAGGCTTGGTGGAAGAAAGAATACTCTTAGAGCCTGGAGAGGCTTGGTGGAAGAAAGAATACTCTTAGAGCCTGGAGAGGCTTGGTGGAAGATAGAATACTCTTAGAGCTTGGAGAGGCTTAATAGAAAAGATTACTTGGCTGGGTCTGGGTGACTCGGTGTGACACAGGCATGTGTTGGGCCTGAGGGGCCTGGATGACACATGTAAGTGTTGAGAAGGTCTTGGTGACCTTGTTTGCTGGGTCGGTGTGACCTAGTGTGTTCAGGGTCTGTGTGATCCTGGATGTTGATGTCTGGAGAGACTGTACTCGTGTATGTCCGGAGAGACTGTACTCGTGTTTGTCTGGAGAGACTGTACTCAAGGAAAATCCAGTGGTGGTTTGCCTCTGGGACTGGATGTAGCTCACGGGTTGGTGGGTGAACCAGGATAAATTTTGTGCCTAAGTTTTCTCATCCCTTAATCTCTTTTATTTACAGTCTTTACATTTACGCTGGGGATTGAAAAGTATTTTTCATAATAATCTTAACACAACGATTTCAATAAAACAAGTTTTCAAACAAACATAACATAAAACATCTCTTATATCGTTTGAAGCATTACAAAGAATGTATGTTGAAGAACCTCTTAAATAACTGTTTGAGGTGAGTTCAAAAGGAGCTCAGTTCAAAAGTTAGAAACAGATGATCTCTGATCATCTGAAGTATTTCAGAAACAGTTCTGAAGGTACTCTTAGTAATAATCTTCAGAAGATACTTAGAGAAGCTTTTCAATCAAAACAATCTTAAGTTTAAGAGAAAGATTTTCTATCTTTATCTTTCATATGTTCCGCAAGTTTTTAAAAGTAACTCTGATCTTAAGATTCGTTTTGCACATTGATCACCCTACGTGATTTATTTAATCAAAGATTTCCAAAATAGCTTAAAAAGATTAAAACACTATTCAACCCCCCTTCTAGTGTTTCCTGTGGTCCTAACAATTGGTATCAGAGCTCACCTTTGGGTTGAGCATCTAACAAATGCAGAAGGAGTATATCCTCGGAAGATGGAAATCTCACCAAGCTGATGCAACGCTGAAGAATGATAATGAGAATAGGAAAATCATTTTCCAATACTCATTATTCATAAGGCTAAAACACAGGACATAACTGGAAAAGGAAAGTGTATCTATTTCTAGATTACAAACGGGTAACACCTTTCCTGTCTAAATTTAAGTATAGTTACTTATCTGTTGTATGATTTGTTTTATTGAAATTGCTTATAGTATGAAAATGTGCTGCATGATCTGTCTGATTGAAATCATTAATTCTTGAATGTGTATTTATATATATAATTGTGTAAAAATAAACTATTGCATGATATGTGTTTTAATGTACATTGCCTGATGTTTATAATTTGTTCTATGTAAATATTTGCTGCATATTTTCTTCTCGTTGTTTGTATACATGAGTTGAACAGTTGCGCATGTTTAGTAGAACATTATCTGTATGAATATATGTGCATATTTATTTAAGTCGATGAAGAGTCATATATGTTAATCATTTTTTATATAAATATGAAACGACACAATGTGAATCATTGAATCATCAACCGGTTTCTCATAACTGGCACGATGCACATCTCTCCATAACTGCTCAGTGCTTGTAACCGCTCTCCTCATAAATTGAAGCGACGATTGATTGCCTATTTAAGGATTGGAAGATCACCAGAAGAACCTCATAGTACATTTCCTTCCAATTCCTCGAAATGTTCTTCAATGGCATCAAGATTAGTTATCTCAGGTGTTCAAAGTCCATGCAAGTATGATGAAAGGATCATTCCCTCAAGAGGAATAAGACTAAGTGACTTTGACAAAGGAGAACTCAAAATCTCTTAATTTTTCGAAGCTGTTGGCTGGATTCCTTATCTTGAAAAGGCATCTTCTCCCTGGCACGAACAAAGTGTTCTGGAATTCTGGAACAATTCAGAAGTGTTCATGGAAGAGACATGCGGTCTAAACACCTCTGTAATGGGTATGCCTATCAAGGTGGACTCCAAAGTTCTGAAGGAGATTATTGATGTTGAAGCAACCGGAGAACAATTTTCTTCAGATGGGGAAATCAATGATAGAGAGAAAGAGATGCATGATCAAATGTTATTTGGTCGCAGAATTCTTGAAACACCAGTGTGTTCAAATCTACTGGAAATTCCCAGAATTCTGCTGGCAATTATTAATTGTTGTATTCTCCCTAAAAGGAAGGATACAGTCATCATCTCAGATATGGAAAGATTTGTGCTGATTCATCTCCTCCAAAGTAAGAGACTTAATCTTCCCAGAATCATCCTCTATCATATGATGAGAAGAAAATTAGAAGAAGTCAAAGTCTTTCCCCATACTACACTGATTATGAAAATCCTTCAATATAAAGGATTTCCTATTGAAAGATTCTTTGACCAGGAGCCATCACCCTTGTTCACTATAAAGGAATATGAACATTCTAAGGGGATATCAGCAGAGATAAAAGAAGAACACAATTCTCCGTCATCAACTCAGAACCATATGGAGTCATCTGATTCTCTAAGTAATCATGGAGATTTGAGAGAAATTTTCAGAAGATGTAACATAAGGAAGTTGAATGAACGCATCGGACGGCTGGAAGAAACACTCAGATTCTATCAAAGAGAACTGCAGATGCTGAAAACACAAAAGGAGAAAGCCAATGCCAATGAAAACAACCCTGTTGATGACCAATGATACACTTATGTTCTGTTTCTTGAGTCTCTGTATTTATGTCTTTATGTTTTGAGTACATTTTGCTTTCTAATTTTCTGTTTGTTTTGGTTTTATGTATTTTTCTTTTCAATATTAATATTTTGGTTATTTTCTATGTGTTTGAGTTGTTTATATGTGTTTCCTTTTGTGCATATTTAAGTCTATCAATAACATAACTCTATCTTTAATTAATTAACAATTGTATTAAATTTTGTGATTATTTATACTGTACATTTCTGTAAGTATGAATGAATCTTTAACTCAACACACTTCCTTAATTGGTTCAACTAAAAGATAAAATTAATTAACTTAATATGATAATAAAAGAATTAAAATTTATTTTCTAAGATAATTTTTTTAATGTAATCTGTAATCTAAGACATTTAATTTAATAATTAACTTAATATCAGATGCTACTGAAAGGTATTTTTATTTTGTGTATGTTTCAGAAAAACAGGTTTTGAAGATAATCTCAAGAAGACCATCAGAAGGAAATATCGTCTGAAAAGATAAATCAAAGCAACATAATCTAAAAGGATGGCTAGTGTGATAACATCTCCGTTGTCTGAACCTGTTCAGAAAGTTCGAGATGAACTCACTGAAATTGTGGGTCAACAATGTTAAGATGGTTAACACTCTATGCACCAAACCTAACTCAACTCTTGAGAAGATTATATTGACTCAGTAACATCCCTATTCTCTGAACCTATTCAGAAAGTTCTCTATGGACTTGCTGAAATTGTGGGTCAAGAATGCTAAGGTGACTGATACTTAAGCCATTAAAGTCTATCTCAATTCTTGAAGAAAGGTTAAGATGATTGTTCAAAGATTCTCTGGAGCAAAAGACAAAAGTAGGACGTGCAGACATCAAGCAACCACAGAAAAAGAAAAAGTCTTCAAAGAAAGGAGTAATGTCAGAAAGCACCTCTTCATCCAGTGAACAACAACCAAATCCTTGGTAACATCACTTCATCTTAAAACCTTTAAAATCTAATTATAAACCTTAATTCTTTAATAAGTAAAAACCTAAGACAATCAAACCTTAACAGTTTCTCAGATACTTGCTTTTATAAAACATTTTTCTCTTTCTTTTCCTGTCCTTGTTTAAAATATTTTGTTTTTCCAAAAAATTCCTTTTAAAATTTTTTTTACCTTCTTTTATCTTCTCTCTTTTCGAAAAGTTCTTCAAATATGTTTTTCAAAAATATTTTTGTATATCTGCTTTTTTCTGTTTTTTTTTCTTTTTCGAAAACGTTTTCCAAAACTTTGTTTTGTTCATATCAGGTTTTGAGTTATTGTATTAACTCCCTTCACTTAATAAATACCAGTTGTTATTTATTCTTTTTAGTTGACTTCTCTTGTTTTATAGCTTGATATCTGTTTAATAAATCTAATAAAATCTTCCTTTTTGTTAGAATATTTTTTTATAATAGTCTTTATAACAAGCGGTTTAAAACCTTAATCTGTTTAATGCAAAGAAAACTAATCACCAAACCTTTTTAAACAATGAAAAAAGGGGGAGAAATATAAACTAACAAAATGCTAAAAAGAATGTAACAAAAGGGAAATACATATAGGAAGAAACATAAATAGGAAAGAATATAAGGAAACTTAGAAGATAACAAACTAAAAAGTCATAATAATAAGTAAGAATAACAACCAAAATAACAATAGGTATCTAAAATATTAACAGTAAAGATTTAACAGTCGAATAATAAAGATTTAACAATTGACTATTTAACAATTGGTATAGAAAAGATATCTAAAAGACTTAACCAACAATTGGTATAGAAAAGATTTAATTGTTTCAGAAGATAACTAAAAGAATCAAATGCTTGTGTCAGGGGGAGTAATATAGATAGGGGGTAATACAATTAAATATCTTGTTTATTATCTCTCGTTTCTTTTTATAAACATTATGTCAGTAATATATAATTTATTTGTCATCATTAAAAAGGGGGAGATTCTGAAGTCTATAAATCAGTTTAAGTATTTAAACATGATTATAAGACTTAGCATCTTTAAGTTTTAATGATTAACAAATAAGATTATATTAACGATTAACAAATAAGTTTATATAAGAACTTAATAAGATTACATAAACAGATTCTACTGAGAAAGGTATTGGTTTGTTGATTGTGTTTCAGGTCACAATAATTATTTGAAGAAGAAGATAATCAGAATCGCATTCAGAAAATCAGGATCAGAAGAACAAAATGCAGAATCCTAAGAAGAGTAATCCACAACAAGGTTGAAGCAATTTGAAGAAGTAATCGATTGAAGAACTGAAGAATTGAAGACTCGAAGACTACGAAGACTTGAAGATTTGAAGATGATCTAAAGCAGTCTTGAGACTGAAAGATGAAGATGTCAGAATCAAGAAATGATCTCTTGGAGACGTTGCAAAGCGTAAAGCACACTCCATCAAATGGAGTACACTCATCTCAGTAGATAAAGCTAGACATATTTTTCTACCTCGATCAAAGTCTTGCACAAATAAGGAAATACTACAAAGACTTTCTGCAACGCCTGCTGCACCTACAACAAAAGGATCTGTGTGCGCAGAACTACTGCATGTACGCCTGCCAATGACCAGAATGGGTTAGAAGACTAAACAGAAGCAAGCAGGGAAGATGGTTGAATAAAGTACATACAATTCAACATCTTTACTTATCTAAATCTCAGAAGAAGAAGAAGATACAAGAAGAAGAAGAAGAAGATACAAAGAAGAATGAAGTTACAATCCTCTTATCAGAAGGAAGAAGCTTTCTGAAGTTTCAACTCATCTGAAAAATTGAAGTTGTTTGAAGGACGCAACCCGTCTGAAGTATTGAAGTTGTCTGAAGCATCAACCTGTCTGAAGTTTCAATCTTTCTAAAGGACGCAACCCGTCTGAAGTATTGAAGTTGTCTGAAGCATCAACCTGTCTGAAGTGTTGAAGCTGTCTGAAGTTTCAATCTGTCTGAAGTCTCATTTATGACGTGGCACCCTTTGCTGAAGTTTGTGAAGACTTTTCTGAGTCTCTGCTGCACATACCTTTTCAAACATATTTATGGCAAGAAACACGGAGACCTTTCCTGGTGTTTTTGGATTTCATACACCACTGAGGAAATCTCTGCAACGCAGCATTCGCAACAACAATGGTGGCAGCTTTATAGCAGCACCAACGTTGTACTATGTCAGACATGTCAGAGCCCTCAGAACCATGTCTCACAACGGATTAAAGAGGATTCAATGCTATCTCTAAACGGTAGTATTTCAACGGATATTTCCTCATTTATACAATCCAAAAGAAAGCTGAAGAAAGATGAAGGAGAAAGCAAAAACAGAAGAAATTCAAGAGAGAGAATACGCAGAATAATATCATGAAATATCTCTCAAACAGAGCTCATCTATAGAAGTGTCAGAACGGGATCATTTTGAACACTCAATTTGTTTAAGGAGAAGCAACCGTCTGAGAAGCTATTACACAATGGCTATTTGAGCCACATCATCTATAGCTCAACGGTATTATGAATCATCTTCAACGGCTATATTCAAGCAGAACATATAAATAGCCCCAAGATTGAAATTGTTGTTGTTGATGTTCGGTTGAACAACCAACCATGTTGATCGGTTAGATCAATCAAGAAGAGATCAGAAATACAACCAACAAGGGTTGACCTGAGCTAAGGCAAATTGCCAATAATTCAACAAGGATTGATCAGAGAGGATCAAGTCGATCAGAGTGGATCAAGTTGGTCTCTGTTGAATCAATCAGGCTACTGACTAGCTGGTCAGTTAGTCATGTTGTTCAGTTGATCTGTTTGATCAATTAAGTTGGTTGTTGGTCTGAAGACAACCATGCTGAGCAAACTGACTATCAAACCTGGAATGGTTTGAAGCCCAGAACATACCTTGGTATTCTAATGACACGGGTGAGAATGTAGCCCATGGAAACCAAAGGAATGGAGAAGGAGGCTGGAGCTTAATTTCACATCTTAGTCAGCCAACTCTTAGAGGATGGTATTCCTCATACAAAAGACAGGGATTGTACTTAATTCAAACACTTGTATCACTGTCTATCCTTGTACTTAGTCTGTAATGTCTGTATCCTGAGTGTGTACTCAGTAATCACTATGTACGAGAAGAATCTGAGTTGAGAGGTTCTAGCGAACATCTAGCTTAGGTTGAGTAGTAAAATACTCTACACTTGGATAAGTGTCTGAGAGCCTGGAGAGGCTTGGTGGAAGAAAGAATACTCTTAGAGCCTGGAGAGGCTTGGTGGAAGAAAGAATACTCTTAGAGCTTGGAGAGGCTTAATAGAAAAGACTACTTGGCTGGGTCTGGGTGACTCGGTGTGACACAGGCATGTGTTGGGCCTGAGGGGCCTGGATGACACATGTAGGTGTTGAGAAGGTCTTGGTGACCTTATTTGCTCGGTCGGTGTGACCTAGTGTGTTCAGGGTCTGTGTGATCCTGGATGTTGATGTCTGGAGAGACTGTACTCATGTATGTCTGGAGAGACTGTACTCGTGTTTGTCTGGAGAGACTGTACTCAAGGAAAATCCAGTGGTGGTTTGCCTCTGGGACTGGATGTAGCTCACGGGTTGGTGGGTGAACCAGGATAAATTCTGTGCCTAAGTTTTCTCATCCCTTAATCTCTTTTATTTACAGTCTTTACATTTACGCTGGGGATTGAAAAGTATTTTTCATAATAATCTTAACACAACGATTTCAATAAAACAAGTTTTCAAACAAACATAACATAAAACATCTCTTATATCGTTTGAAGCATTACAAAGAATGTATGTTGAAGAACCTCTGAAATAACTGTTTGAGGTGAGTTCAAAAGGAGCTCAGTTCAGAAGTTAGAAACAGATGATCTCTGATCATCTGAAGTATTTCAGAAACAGTTCTGAAGGTACTCTTGGTAATAATCTTCAGAAGATACTTAGAGAAGCTTTTCAATCAAAACAATCTTAAGTTTAAGAGAAAGATTTTCTATCTTTATCTTTCATATGTTCCGCAAGTTTTTAAAAGTAACTCTGATCTTAAGATTCGTTTTGCACATTGATCACCCTACGTGATTGATTTAATCAAAGATTTCCAAAATAACTTAAAAAGATAAGTAATACATTTAATGGTGAGAGAAGGGAACAAATAACAATACACCATAAAAATTGACAGTAAAATAAGGATTTCTTAAATAAAACAAATTAAAAAATGTGATATATTTAATTGTGAGAGAATGGAACAAATAACAATACATCATAAAGAGTAGAAGTAAGAGAATGATTTCCTGATTTAAAAAAAAGTGAATTATTATTGGTCAAGAAGAAAGAGGGAGTGAGGTCTTGAAGTTTTTTAGGGAAAATAAATTCACCTGAAAAAGTTACAAACTCTTATAATATATTGATTAAATAAAAAATAATTTGTAATAAATTATTAATAACGTAAATATATTCAACGAAATTGATTTATAAGTTAAAAACAAATATTTTTATTAAATATTTTTCAAATTAAAAATTATAAAAACTATTCTAAAATTGAAATAGACAAAATACATTGTAAAAGAAATTCAGAAATAGAAGATTTAAAATTTGAATTTTTTATGACAAAATGAGTAATACATTTAATGGTGAGAGAAGGGAACAAATATCAATACACCATAAGGAGTGACAGTAAAATAAGGATTTCTTAATTAAAACAAATTAAAAAACGTGATATATTTAATGGTGAGAGAAGGGAACAAATAATAATACATCATAAAGAGTAGGAGTAAGAGAATGATTTCCTAATTTTAAAAAAAGTGAATTATTATTGGTCAAGAAGAAAGAGGGAGTGAGGTCTTGAAGTTTTTTAGGGAAAATAAATTCACCTGAAAAAGTTACAAACTCTTATAATATATTGATTAAATAAAAAATAATTTGTAATAAATTATTTATAACGTAAATATCTTCAACGAAATTGATTTATAAGTTAAAAACTCTTATTTTTATTAAATATTTTTCAAATTAAAAATTATAAAAACTATTCTAAAATTGAAATAGACAAAATACATTGTAAAAGAAATTCACAAATAGAAGATTTAAAATTTGAATTTTTTTATGACAAAATGAGTAATACATTTAATGGTGAGAGAAAGGAACAAATATCAATACACCATAAAGAGTGACAGTAAAATAAGGATTTCTTAATTAAAACAAATTAAAAAACGTGATATATTTAATGGTGAGAGAAGGGAACAAATAATAATACATCATAAAGAGTAGGAGTAAGAGAATGATTTCCTAATTTTAAAAAAAGTGAATTATTATTGGTCAAGAAGAAAGAGGGAGTGAGGTCTTAAAGTTTTTTAGGGAAAATAAATTCACCTGAAAAAGTTACAAACTCTTATAATATATTGATTAAATAAAAGTAATTTATAATCAATTATTAATAACGTAAATATCTTCAACGAAATTGATTTATAAGTTAAAAACTCTTATTTTTATTAAATATTTTTCAAATTAAAAATTATAAAAACTACTCTAAAATTGAAATAGACAAAATTGTAAAAGAAATTCAGAAATACAAGATTTAAAATTTGAATTTGTTATGAAAAAATGAGTAATACATTTAATGATGAGAGAAGAGAACAAATAACGATACACCATAAAGAGTGACAGTAAGATAAGGATTTATTAATTAAAATAAATTAAAAAATGTGATATATTTAATAGTTAGAGAAGGGAATAACTAATAATACATCATAAAGAGTAGGAGTAAGAGAATGATTTCCTAATTTAAAAAAAGTGAATTATTATTGGTCAAGAAGAAAGAGGGAGTGAGGTATTGAAGTTTTTTAGGGAAAATAAAATCACATGAAAAGGTTACAAACTCTTATAATATATTGATTAAACAAAAAATAATTTGTAATCAGTTATTTATAACGTAAATATCTTTAACGAAATTGATTTGTAAGTTAAAAACTGTTATTTTTATTAAATATTTTTCAAATTAAAAATTATAAAAACTATTCTAAAATTGAAATAGACAAAATACATTGTAAAAGAAAATTAGAAATAGGAGATTTAAAATTTGAATTTGTTATGAAAAAAATGAGTAATACATTTAATGGTGAGAGAAGGGAATAGATAACAATACACCATAAAGAGTGACAGTAAAATAAGGATTTTTTAATTAAAACAAATTAAAAAACATTATATATTTATTGGTGAGAGAAGAGAACAAATAACAATACATCATAAAGAGTATTTTTTTGTTACAACATCATAAAGAGTATGAGTAAAAGAATGATTTTCGAATTTAAAAAAAAAAGTGAATTATTATTGGTCAAGAAGAAAGAGGGAGTGATGTCTTGAAGTTTTTGAGGGAAAATAAATTCACCTGATAATGTTACAAACTCTTATAATATATTGATTAAATAAAAAATAATTTGTAATCAATTATTTATACCGCAAATCTCTTCAACGAAATTGATTTATAAGTTAAAAACTCTTACTTTTATTAAATATTTTTCAAATTAAAAATTATAAAAAGTATTGTAAAATTCATTCATTCATTTTTATTAACCAAAGAAGGACATTTTTTGCTTAGATTAAAATTTTCAATGACCTTTTAAATTTTTAAGTAGATTAATTTTTAATTATTTTATTTATTTGTAATGATAATAATTAAAAACCAGGGGAAATTGTTGATTTATTGTCATTAATATGTGGTTCATGGGGTAAAAGCAAATTACACGAGAATGAAATTATTACAAGAAAACTTATTAATAGTAGAATTATAGGATTGTTTCTTATTGTTATTTTAATTGCAATGATAATAAATAAAAATTAGGGGCAATCATTTAAATTACATGTTAAAAATACATGAAAAGACTTACTGATAATTAATTTATAATGGTAAAATAAAATATTATGTGAATGAAAGTTTTACAAAAAAATGTATTAATAATTATATAATAGAATAAAAGTAAATTATACATTAAAATTATTCATAAAAAATCGTTAATATTATTTTAAATTATATAATTTTTACTTTCTAATTTCGTCGTGCATCGCACGAGTACATCACTAGTTATATATAAAAGTAAGGTAATGAAAATAGCCTATAAAATCAAAAGTGAGAATATAATAATAAATTTTTTTAAACGAAAATTCTATAAATATAAAGTATCTTTTACATTATAAATGATTATCAATTAATTCCTTTTTCCAATCATTTAGCATCTATTATTATGGTAAGAATTTTTATTAGGTTTACCGCTCACTTCTAACCAACCATTATTTGGTCGAAACATGAATGTATAAATATTTAAATTTAAAATAAAATAAAATTACGGTAAAATATAAAAGTGTATTGATAAAAAACATTAAAATTTATGGTAATAATTTTAAACTCTCCTAAAATATCAATTTGTTCTCATATAAAACAAAAAATCAACTTTTAATAATATATTTATATATAATAAAATTAATCAAAATTTTAAAATCTCCTAAAATATAATTTGTTTTTACATTAACCAATTTACCTAAAAATTCAAATCAATAACTCCTTAATTAGTAAAAAAAGTTATTATTGTATTTCAAAAAACAAAAGAGTGTAATTTCTATTTATAACTATACTATAATACCGGTATTTATTATTTCCTTAAAAAAAATTATATCTAGATTCTATAGATGTGATTATTACTAAAAAAAAACTTTTTATTGTTTGATGTGTCATTCCGAAAGGTTAGTAATGATATATCTGTATCACTGTATACAATGTATATTATTATTTATATATACATTTAGTAAGATTATTAATACAATACAAATATCAATAATAATCTATAATATATAAATATTGTTGAATATCTAAAGAATATATAAATAGAAAAGTGATAATAATAAAATAACAAAAAATATTAATCAATATCAATATCAATATATTATAAAACACAGTTGCTGACAGGTCCTATTATGTGACGTGTCACCCTCTCGTGATGCCAGTTTCCCTCCAAAACAGTATTATATGAAAGTAAACAATAAAATCCCATTTGGAACATGTACAATCCCATTTTATTATTATAAAAATTTTATTTTTTAAATATTTTGTATTAATGTTTTAAATAATCAGGATATTGCCTAAAATATTTTCATAATAAATCACTTTATTAAATAAAGATTCACGTTGATTATTAATAAAAATAAAAATCTGATCAGTAAATTGAATTGGTTTGTTTTTTTTAAATATTTAAATATTAATTTATTTTAATGGTTTATTTAGTTTTCTGATGCTATTAAGATTTCTAATGCAATCAATGTTATACTTTATGTTGTTAAATTTTAAATTTGAATTTTGAAATATTTAGTGGGATTGGAAACTGTAGCCTATAATAATATTAAGAATCCCATAATTCACATTTTATTAATGCATGAAGAATGATCTGTAAAGATTTAAGAATCAGATTTTATAATTTTGTAACGTGTACAATACCATTTTATTATTATAAAAATTTTATTTTTTAAATATTTTGTATTAATGTTTTAAATAATCAGGATATTGCCTAAAATATTTTAATAATAAATCACTTTATTAAATAAAGATTCACGTTGATTATTAATAAAAATAAAAATCTGTATAGTAAATTGAAATGGTTTATTTAGTTTAAATATTTAAATATTGATTTATTTAGTTTTCTGATGCCATTAAGATTTCTAATGCAATCAATGTTATACTTTATGAGGTTAAATTTTAAATTTGAATTTTGAAATATTTAGTGGGATTGGAAACTGTAGCCTATGATAATATTAAAAATCCCATAATTCACATTTTATTAATGATTGAAGGATGATCTGTAAAGATTTAAGAATCAAATTTTATAATTTTGGAACATGTACAATCCCATTTTATTATTATAAAAATTTTATTTTTTAAATATTTTGTATTCATGTTTTAAATAATCATGATATTGACTAAAATATTTTAATAATAAATCACTTTATTAAATAAAGATTCACGTTGATTATTAATAAAAATAAAAATCTGATCAGTAAATTGAAATGGTTTATTTAGTTTAAATATTTAAATATTAATCTATTTTAATGGTTTATTTAGTTTTCTGATGCCATTAAGATTTCTAATGCAATCAATGTTATATTTATGAGGTTAAATTTTAAATTTGAATTCTGAAATATTTAGTGGGATTGGAAACGGTAGCCTATGATAATATTAAGAATCCCATAATTCACGTTTTATTAATGATTGAAGGATGATCTGTAAAGATTTAAGAATCAGATTTTATAATCTTGGAACGTGTACAATCCCATTTTATTATTATAAAAATTTTATTTTTTAAATATTTTGTATTAATGTTTTAAATAATCATGATATTGCCTAAAATATTTTAATAATAAATCACTTTATTAAATAAAGATTCACATTGATTATTAATAAAAATAAAATCTGATCAGTAAATTGAAATGGTTTATTTAGTTTAAATATTTAAATATTAATTTATTTTAATGGTTTATTTAGTTTTCTGATGCCATTAAGATTTCTAATGCAATCAATGTTATACTTTATGTTGTTAAATTTTAAATTTGAATTTTGAAATATTTAGTGGGATTGGAAACTGTAGCCTATAATAATATTAAGAATCCCATAATTCACATTTTATTAATGCATGAAGAATGATCTGTAAAGATTTAAGAATCAGATTTATAATTTTGTAACGTGTACAATCCCATTTTATTATTATAAAAATTTTATTTTTTAAATATTTTGTATTAATGTTTTAAATAATCAGGATATTGCCTAAAATATTTTAATAATAAATCACTTTATTAAATAAAGATTCACGTTGATTATTAATAAAATAAAAATCTGTATAGTAAATTGAAATGGTTTATTTAGTTTAAATATTTAAATATAGATTTATTTAGTTTTCTGATGCCATTAAGATTTCTAATGCAATCAATGTTATACTTTATGAGGTTAAATTTTAAATTTGAATTTTGAAATATTTAGTGGGATTGGAAACTGTAGCCTATGATAATATTAAGAATCCCATAATTCACGTTTTATTAATGATTGAAGGATGATCTGTAAAGATTTAAGAATCAAATTTTATAATTTTGGAACATGTACAATCCCATTTTATTATTATAAAAATTTTATTTTTTAAATATTTTGTATTCATGTTTTAAATAATCATGATATTGACTAAAATATTTTAATAATAAATCACTTTATTAAATAAAGATTCACGTTGATTATTAATAAAAATAAAAATCTGATCAATAAATTGAAATGGTTTATTTAGTTTAAATATTTAAATATTAATTTATTTTAATGGTTTATTTAGTTTTCTGATGCCATTAAGATTTCTAATGCAATCAATGTTATACTTTATGTTGTTAAATTTTAAATTTGAATTTTGAAATATTTAGTGGGATTGGAAACTGTAGCCTATAATAAAATTAAGAATCCCATAATTCACATTTTATTAATGCATGAAGAATGATCTGTAAAGATTTAAGAATCAGATTTTATAATTTTGTAACGTGTACAATCCCATTTTATTATTATAAAAATTTTATTTTTTAAATATTTTGTATTAATGTTTTAAATAATCAGGATATTGCCTAAAATATTTTAATAATAAATCACTTTATTAAATAAAGATTCACGTTGATTATTAATAAAAATAAAAATCTGTATAGTAAATTGAAATGGTTTATTTAGTTTAAATATTTAAATATTGATTTATTTAGTTTTCTGATGCCATTAAGATTTCTAATGCAATCAATGTTATACTTTATGAGGTTAAATTTTAAATTTGAATTTTGAAATATTTAGTGGGATTGGAAACTGTAGCCTATGATAATATTAAAAATCCCATAATTCACATTTTATTAATGATTGAAGGATGATCTGTAAAGATTTAAGAATCAAATTTTATAATTTTGGAACATGTACAATCCCATTTTATTATTATAAAAATTTTATTTTTAAATATTTTGTATTCATGTTTTAAATAATCATGATATTGACTAAAATATTTTAATAATAAATCACTTTATTAAATAAAGATTCACGTTGATTATTAATAAAAATAAAAATCTGATCAGTAAATTGAAATGGTTTATTTAGTTTAAATATTTAAATATTAATTTATTTTAATGGTTTATTTAGTTTTCTGATGCCATTAAGATTTCTAATGCAATCAATGTTATACTTTATGTTGTTAAATTTTAAATTTGAATTTTGAAATATTTAGTGGGATTGGAAACTGTAGCCTATAATAATATTAACAATCCCATAATTCACATTTTATTAATGCATGAAGAATGATCTGTAAAGATTTAAGAATCAGATTTTATAATTTTGTAACGTGTACAATCCCATTTTATTATTATAAAAATTTTATTTTTTAAATATTTTGTATTAATGTTTTAAATAATCAGGATATTGCCTAAAATATTTTAATAATAAATCACTTTATTAAATAAAGATTCACGTTGATTATTAATAAAAATAAAAATCTGTATAGTAAATTGAAATGGTTTATTTAGTTTAAATATTTAAATATTGATTTATTTTAATGGTTTATTTAGTTTTCTGATGCCATTAAGATTTCTAATGCAATCAATGTTATACTTTATGAGGTTAAATTTTAAATTTTAATTTTGAAATATTTAGTGGGATTGGAAACTGTAGCCTATGATAATATTAAGAATCCCATAATTCACGTTTTATTAATGATTGAAGGATGATCTGTAAAGATTTAAGAATCAAATTTTATAATTTTGTAACGTGTACAATCCCATTTTATTATTATAAAAATTTTATTTTTTAAATATTTTGTATTAATGTTTAAATAATCATGATATTGCCTAAAATATTTTAATAATAAATCACTTTATTAAATAAAGATTCACGTTGATTATTAATAAAAATAAAAATCTGATCAGTAAATTGAAATGGTTTATTTAGTTTAAATATTTAAATATTAATTTATTTTAATGGTTTATTTAGTTTTCTGATACCATTAAGATTTCTAATGCAATCAATGTTATACTTTATGTTGTTAAATTTTAAATTTGAATTTTGAAATATTTAGTGGGATTGGAAACTGTAGCCTATAATAATATTAAGAATCCCATAATTCACGATTTATTAATGCATGAAGAATGATATGTAAAGATTTAAGAATCAGATTTTATAATTTTGTAACGTGTACAATCCCATTTTATTATTATAAAAATTTTATTTTTTAAATATTTTGTATTAATGTTTTAAATAATCAGGATATTGCCTAAAATATTTTAATAATAAATCACTTTATTAAATAAAGATTCACGTTGATTATTAACAAAAATAAAAATCTGATCAGTAAATTGAAATGGTTTATTTAGTTTAAATATTTAAATATTGATTTATTTTAATGGTTTATTTAGTTTTCTGATGCCATTAAGATTTCTAATGCAATCAATGTTATACTTTATGAGGTTAAATTTTAAATTTTAATTTTGAAATATTTAGTGGGATTGGAAACTGTAGCCTATGATAATATTAAGAATCCCATAATTCACGTTTTATTAATGATTGAAGGATGATCTGTAAAGATTTAAGAATCAAATTTTATAATTTTGTAACGTGTACAATCCCATTTTATTATTATAAAAATTTTATTTTTTAAATATTTTGTATTAATGTTTTAAATAATCATGATATTGCCTAAAATATTTAATAATAAATCACTTTATTAAATAAAGATTCACGTTGATTATTAATAAAAATAAAAATCTGATCAGTAAATTGAAATGGTTTATTTAGTTTAAATATTTAAATATTAATTTATTTTAATGGTTTATTTAGTTTTCTGATACCATTAAGATTTCTAATGCAATCAATGTTATACTTTATGTTGTTAAATTTTAAATTTGAATTTTGAAATATTTAGTGGGATTGGAAACTGTAGCCTATAATAATATTAAGAATCCCATAATTCACGATTTATTAATGCATGAAGAATGATATGTAAAGATTTAAGAATCAGATTTTATAATTTTGTAACGTGTACAATCCCATTTTATTATTATAAAAATTTTATTTTTTAAATATTTTGTATTAATGTTTTAAATAATCAGGATATTGCCTAAAATATTTTAATAATAAATCACTTTATTAAATAAAGATTCACGTTGATTATTAACAAAAATAAAAATCTGATCAGTAAATTGAAATGGTTTATTTAGTTTAAATATTTAAATATTGATTTATTTTAATGGTTTATTTAGTTTTCTGATGCCATTAAGATTTCTAATGCAATCAATGTTATACTTTATGAGGTTAAATTTTAAATTTGAATTTTGAAATATTTAGTGGGATTGGAAACTGTAGCCTATGATAATATTAAGAATCCCATAATTCACGTTTTATTAATGATTGAAGGATGATCTGTAAAGATTTAAGAATCAAATTTTATAATTTTGGAACATGTACAATCCCATTTTATTATTATAAAAATTTTATTTTTAAATATTTTGTATTCATGTTTTAAATAATCATGATATTGACTAAAATATTTTAATAATAAATCACTTTATTAAATAAAGATTCACGTTGATTATTAATAAAAATAAAAATCTGATCAATAAATTGAAATGGTTTATTTAGTTTAAATATTTAAATATTAATTTATTTTAATGGTTTATTTAGTTTTCTGATGCCATTAAGATTTCTAATGCAATCAATGTTATACTTTATGTTGTTAAATTTTAAATTTGAATTTTGAAATATTTAGTGGGATTGGAAACTGTAGCCTATAATAAAATTAAGAATCCCATAATTCACATTTTATTAATGCATGAAGAATGATCTGTAAAGATTTAAGAATCAGATTTTATAATTTTGTAACGTGTACAATCCCATTTTATTATTATAAAAATTTTATTTTTTAAATATTTTGTATTAATGTTTTAAATAATCAGGATATTGCCTAAAATATTTTAATAATAAATCACTTTATTAAATAAAGATTCACGTTGATTATTAATAAAAATAAAAATCTGTATAGTAAATTGAAATGGTTTATTTAGTTTAAATATTTAAATATTGATTTATTTAGTTTTCTGATGCCATTAAGATTTCTAATGCAATCAATGTTATACTTTATGAGGTTAAATTTTAAATTTGAATTTTGAAATATTTAGTGGGATTGGAAACTGTAGCCTATGATAATATTAAAAATCCCATAATTCACATTTTATTAATGATTGAAGGATGATCTGTAAAGATTTAAGAATCAAATTTTATAATTTTGGAACATGTACAATCCCATTTTATTATTATAAAAATTTTATTTTTTAAATATTTTGTATTCATGTTTTAAATAATCATGATATTGACTAAAATATTTTAATAATAAATCACTTTATTAAATAAAGATTCACGTTGATTATTAATAAAAATAAAAATCTGATCAGTAAATTGAAATGGTTTATTTAGTTTAAATATTTAAATATTAATTTATTTTAATGGTTTATTTAGTTTTCTGATGCCATTAAGATTTCTAATGCAATCAATGTTATACTTTATGTTGTTAAATTTTAAATTTGAATTTTGAAATATTTAGTGGGATTGGAAACTGTAGCCTATAATAATATTAACAATCCCATAATTCACATTTTATTAATGCATGAAGAATGATCTGTAAAGATTTAAGAATCAGATTTTATAATTTTGTAACGTGTACAATCCCATTTTATTATTATAAAAATTTTATTTTTTAAATATTTTGTATTAATGTTTTAAATAATCAGGATATTGCCTAAAATATTTTAATAATAAATCACTTTATTAAATAAAGATTCACGTTGATTATTAATAAAAATAAAAATCTGTATAGTAAATTGAAATGGTTTATTTAGTTTAAATATTTAAATATTGATTTATTTTAATGGTTTATTTAGTTTTCTGATGCCATTAAGATTTCTAATGCAATCAATGTTATACTTTATGAGGTTAAATTTTAAATTTTAATTTTGAAATATTTAGTGGGATTGGAAACTGTAGCCTATGATAATATTAAGAATCCCATAATTCACGTTTTATTAATGATTGAAGGATGATCTGTAAAGATTTAAGAATCAAATTTTATAATTTTGGAACATGTACAATCCCATTTTATTATTATAAAAATTTTATTTTTTAAATATTTTGTATTCATGTTTTAAATAATCATGATATTGCCTAAAATATTTTAATAATAAATCACTTTATTAAATAAAGATTCACGTTGATTATTAATAAAAATAAAAATCTGATCAGTAAATTGAAATGGTTTATTTAGTTTAAATATTTAAATATTAATTTATTTTAATGGTTTATTTAGTTTTCTGATGCCATTAAGATTTCTAATGCAATCAATGTTATACTTTATGTTGTTAAATTTTAAATTTGAATTTTGAAATATTTAGTGGGATTGGAAACTGTAGCCTATAATAATATTAAGAATCCCATAATTCACATTTTATTAATGCATGAAGAATGATCTGTAAAGATTTAAGAATCAGATTTTATAATTTTGTAACGTGTACAATCCCATTTTATTATTATAAAAATTTTATTTTTTAAATATTTTGTATTAATGTTTTAAATAATCAGGATATTGCCTAAAATATTTTAATAATAAATCACTTTATTAAATAAAGATTCACGTTGATTATTAATAAAAATAAAAATCTGTATAGTAAATTGAAATGGTTTATTTAGTTTAAATATTTAAATATTGATTTATTTTAATGGTTTATTTAGTTTTCTGATGCCATTAAGATTTCTAATGCAATCAATGTTATACTTTATGAGGTTAAATTTTAAATTTTAATTTTGAAATATTTAGTGGGATTGGAAACTGTAGCCTATGATAATATTAAGAATCCCATAATTCACGTTTTATTAATGATTGAAGGATGATCTGTAAAGATTTAAGAATCAAATTTTATAATTTGGAACATGTACAATCCCATTTTATTATTATAAAAATTTTATTTTTTAAATATTTTGTATTCATGTTTTAAATAATCATGATATTGCCTAAAATATTTTAATAATAAATCACTTTATTAAATAAAGATTCACGTTGATTATTAATAAAAATAAAAATCTGATCAGTAAATTGAAATGGTTTATTTAGTTTAAATATTTAAATATTAATTTATTTTAATGGTTTATTTAGTTTTCTGATACCATTAAGATTTCTAATGCAATCAATGTTATACTTTATGTTGTTAAATTTTAAATTTGAATTTTGAAATATTTAGTGGGATTGGAAACTGTAGCCTATAATAATATTAAGAATCCCATAATTCACGATTTATTAATTCATGAAGAATGATATGTAAAGATTTAAGAATCAGATTTTATAATTTTGTAACGTGTACAATCCCATTTTATTATTATAAAAATTTTATTTTTTAAATATTTTGTATTAATGTTTTAAATAATCAGGATATTGCCTAAAATATTTTAATAATAAATCACTTTATTAAATAAAGATTCACGTTGATTATTAATAAAAATAAAAATCTGTATAGTAAATTGAAATGGTTTATTTAGTTTAAATATTTAAATATTGATTTATTTAGTTTTCTGATGCCATTAAGATTTCTAATGCAATCAATGTTATACTTTATGAGGTTAAATTTTAAATTTGAATTTTGAAATATTTAGTGGGATTGGAAACTGTAGCCTATGATAATATTAAAGAATCCCATAATTCACATTTTATTAATGATTGAAGGATGATCTGTAAAGATTTAAGAATCAATTTTATAATTTTGGAACATGTACAATCCCATTTTATTATTATAAAAATTTTATTTTTTAAATATTTTGTATTCATGTTTTAAATAATCATGATATTGCCTAAAATATTTTAATAATAAATCACTTTATTAAATAAAGATTCACGTTGATTATTAATAAAAATAAAAATCTGATCAGTAAATTGAAATGGTTTATTTAGTTTAAATATTTAAATATTAATTTATTTTAATGGTTTATTTAGTTTTCTGATACCATTAAGATTTCTAATGCAATCAATGTTATACTTTATGTTGTTAAATTTTAAATTTGAATTTTGAAATATTTAGTGGGATTGGAAACTGTAGCCTATAATAATATTAAGAATCCCATAATTCACGATTTATTAATTCATGAAGAATGATATGTAAAGATTTAAGAATCAGATTTTATAATTTTGTAACGTGTACAATCCCATTTTATTATTATAAAAATTTTATTTTTTAAATATTTTGTATTAATGTTTTAAATAATCAGGATATTGCCTAAAATATTTTAATAATAAATCACTTTATTAAATAAAGATTCACGTTGATTATTAATAAAAATAAAAATCTGTATAGTAAATTGAAATGGTTTATTTAGTTTAAATATTTAAATATTGATTTATTTAGTTTTCTGATGCCATTAAGATTTCTAATGCAATCAATGTTATACTTTATGAGGTTAAATTTTAAATTTGAATTTTGAAATATTTAGTGGGATTGGAAACTGTAGCCTATGATAATATTAAAAATCCCATAATTCACATTTTATTAATGATTGAAGGATGATCTGTAAAGATTTAAGAATCAAATTTTATAATTTTGGAACATGTACAATCCCATTTTATTATTATAAAAATTTTATTTTTAAATATTTTGTATTCATGTTTTAAATAATCATGATATTGACTAAAATATTTTAATAATAAATCACTTTATTAAATAAAGATTCACGTTGATTATTAATAAAAATAAAAATCTGATCAGTAAATTGAAATGGTTTATTTAGTTTAAATATTTAAATATTAATTTATTTTAATGGTTTATTTAGTTTTCTGATGCCATTAAGATTTCTAATGCAATCAATGTTATACTTTATGTTGTTAAATTTTAAATTTGAATTTTGAAATATTTAGTGGGATTGGAAACTGTAGCCTATAATAATATTAACAATCCCATAATTCACATTTTATTAATGCATGAAGAATGATCTGTAAAGATTTAAGAATCAGATTTTATAATTTTGTAACGTGTACAATCCCATTTTATTATTATAAAAATTTTATTTTTTAAATATTTTGTATTAATGTTTTAAATAATCAGGATATTGCCTAAAATATTTTAATAATAAATCACTTTATTAAATAAAGATTCACGTTGATTATTAATAAAAATAAAAATCTGTATAGTAAATTGAAATGGTTTATTTAGTTTAAATATTTAAATATTGATTTATTTTAATGGTTTATTTAGTTTTCTGATGCCATTAAGATTTCTAATGCAATCAATGTTATACTTTATGAGGTTAAATTTTAAATTTTAATTTTGAAATATTTAGTGGGATTGGAAACTGTAGCCTATGATAATATTAAGAATCCCATAATTCACGTTTTATTAATGATTGAAGGATGATCTGTAAAGATTTAAGAATCAAATTTTATAATTTTGGAACATGTACAATCCCATTTTATTATTATAAAAATTTTATTTTTTAAATATTTTGTATTCATGTTTTAAATAATCATGATATTGCCTAAAATATTTTAATAATAAATCACTTTATTAAATAAAGATTCACGTTGATTATTAATAAAAATAAAAATCTGATCAGTAAATTGAAATGGTTTATTTAGTTTAAATATTTAAATATTAATTTATTTTAATGGTTTATTTAGTTTTCTGATACCATTAAGATTTCTAATGCAATCAATGTTATACTTTATGTTGTTAAATTTTAAATTTGAATTTTGAAATATTTAGTGGGATTGGAAACTGTAGCCTATAATAATATTAAGAATGCCATAATTCACGATTTATTAATGCATGAAGAATGATATGTAAAGATTTAAGAATCAGATTTTATAATTTTGTAACGTGTACAATCCCATTTTATTATTATAAAAATTTTATTTTTTAAATATTTTGTATTAATGTTTTAAATAATCAGGATATTGCCTAAAATATTTTAATAATAAATCACTTTATTAAATAAAGATTCACGTTGATTATTAACAAAAATAAAAATCTGATCAGTAAATTGAAATGGTTTATTTAGTTTAAATATTTAAATATTGATTTATTTTAATGGTTTATTTAGTTTTCTGATGCCATTAAGATTTCTAATGCAATCAATGTTATACTTTATGAGGTTAAATTTTAAATTTTAATTTTGAAATATTTAGTGGGATTGGAAACTGTAGCCTATGATAATATTAAGAATCCCATAATTCACGTTTTATTAATGATTGAAGGATGATCTGTAAAGATTTAAGAATCAAATTTTATAATTTTGGAACATGTACAATCCCATTTTATTATTATAAAAATTTTATTTTTTAAATATTTTGTATTCATGTTTTAAATAATCATGATATTGCCTAAAATATTTTAATAATAAATCACTTTATTAAATAAAGATTCACGTTGATTATTAATAAAAATAAAAATCTGATCAGTAAATTGAAATGGTTTATTTAGTTTAAATATTTAAATATTAATTTATTTTAATGGTTTATTTAGTTTTCTGATACCATTAAGATTTCTAATGCAATCAATGTTATACTTTATGTTGTTAAATTTTAAATTTGAATTTTGAAATATTTAGTGGGATTGGAAACTGTAGCCTATAATAATATTAAGAATCCCATAATTCACGATTTATTAATTCATGAAGAATGATATGTAAAGATTTAAGAATCAGATTTTATAATTTTGTAACGTGTACAATCCCATTTTATTATTATAAAAATTTTATTTTTTAAATATTTTGTATTAATGTTTTAAATAATCAGGATATTGCCTAAAATATTTTTAAAAATAAAAATCTGATCAGTAAATTGAAATGGTTTATTAAGTTTAAATATTTAAATATTAATTTATTTTAATGGTTTATTTAGTTTTCTGATGCCATTAAGATTTCTAATGCAATCAATGTTATACTTTATGTTGTTAAATTTTAAATTTGAATTTTGAAATATTTAGTGGGATTGGAAACTGTAGCCTATAATAATATTAAGAATCCCATAATTCACGTTTTATTAATGCATGAAGAATGATCTGTAAAGATTTTAGAATCAGATTTTATAATTTTGTAACTTGTACAATCCCATTTTATTATTATAAAAATTTTATTTTTTAAATATTTTGTATTAATGTTTTAAATAATCAGGATATTGCCTAAAATATTTTAAAAATAAATCACTTTATTAAATAAAGATTCACGTTGATTATTAATAAAAATAAAAATTTGATCAGTAAATTGAAATGGTTTATTTAGTTTAAATATTTAAATATAAGACTAATAGATGGTTAAATTGAAATCATTTTTCATTTAAATATTGATTTATTTTAATGGTTTATTTAGTTTTCTGATGCCATTAAGATTTCTAATGCAATCAATGTTATACTTTATGAGTTTAAATTTTAAATTTGAATTTTGAAATATTTAGTGGGATTGGAAACTGTAGCCTATAATAATATTAAGAATCCATAATTCACGTTTTATTAATGAATGAATAATGATCTGTAAAGATTTAAGAATCAGATTTTATAATTTTGGAACGTGTACAATCCCATTTCATTATTATAAAAATTTATTTTTTAAATATTTTGTATTAATGTTTTAAATAATCAGGATATTGCCTAAAATATTTTAATAATAAATCACTTTATTAAATAAAGATTCACGTTGATTATTAATAAAAATAAAAATCTGTATAGTAAATTGAAATGGTTTATTTAGTTTAAATATTTAAATATTGATTTATTTTAATGGTTTATTTAGTTTTCTGATGCCATTAAGATTTCTAATGCAATCAATGTTATACTTTATGAGGTTAAATTTTAAATTTGAATTTTGAAATATTTAGTGGGATTGGAAACTGTAGCCTATGATAATATTAAGAATCCCATAATTCACGTTTTATTAATGATTGACGGATGATCTGTAAAGATTTAAGAATCAAATTTTATAATTTTGAAACATGTACAATCCCATTTTATTATTATAAAAATTTTATTTTTTAAATATTTTGTATTCATGTTTTAAATAATCATGATATTGCCTAAAATATTTTTAAAAATAAAAATCTGATCAGTAAATTGAAATGGTTTATTAAGTTTAAATATTTAAATATTAATTTATTTTAATGGTTTATTTAGTTTTCTGATGCCATTAAGATTTCTAATGCAATCAATGTTATACTTTATGTTGTTAAATTTTAAATTTGAATTTTGAAATATTTAGTGGGATTGGAAACTGTAGCCTATAATAATATTAAGAATCCCATAATTCACGTTTTATTAATGCATGAAGAATGATCTGTAAAGATTTAAGAATCAGATTTTATAATTTTGTAACGTGTACAATCCCATTTTATTATTATAAAAATTTTATTTTTTAAATATTTTGTATTAATGTTTTAAATAATCAGGATATTGCCTAAAATATTTTAATAATAAATCACTTTATTAAATAAAGATTCACGTTGATTATTAATAAAATAAAAATCTGATCAGTAAATTGAAATGGTTTATTTAGTTTAAATATTTAAATATAAGACTAATAGATGGTTAAATTGAAATCGTATTTCATTTAAATATTGATTTATTTTAATGGTTTATTTAGTTTTCTAATGCCATTAAGATTTCTAATGCAATCAATGTTATACTTTATGAGTTTAAATTTTAAATTTGAATTTTGAAATATTTAGTGGGATTGGAAACTGTAGCCTGTAATAATATTAAGAATCCCATAATTCACGTTTTATTAATGCATGAAGAATGATCTGTAAAGATTTAAGAATCAGATTTTATAATTTGGGAACGTGTACAATCCCATTTTATTATTATAAAAATTTTATTTTTTAAATATTTTGTATTCATGTTTTAAATAATCCTGATATTGCCTAAAATATTTTAATAATAAATCACTTTATTAAATAAAGATTCACATTGATTATTAATAAAAATAAAAATCTGATCAGTAAATTGAAATGGTTTATTTAGTTTAAATATTTAAATATTAATTTATTTTAATGATTTATTTAGTTTTCTGATGCCATTAAGATTTCTAATGCAATCAATGTTATACTTTATGTTGTTAAATTTTAAATTTGAATTTTGAAATATTTAGTGGGATTGGAAACTGTAGCCTATGATAATATTAAGAATCCCATAATTCACGTTTTATTAATGATTGAAGGATGATCTGTAAAGATTTAAGAATCAGATTTTATAATTTTGGAACATGTATAATCCCATTTTATTATTATAAAAATTTTATTTTTTAAATATTTTGTATTAATGTTTTAAATAATCAGGATATTGCCTAAAATATTTTAATAATAAATCACTTTATTAAATAAAGATTCACGTTGATTATTAATAAAAATAAAAATCTGATCAGTAAATTGAAATGGTTTATTTAGTTTAAATATTTAAATATTAATTTATTTTAATGGTTTATTTAGTTTTCTGATGCCATTAAGATTTCTAATGCAATCAATGTTATATTTATGAGGTTAAATTTTAAATTTGAATTCTGAAATATTTAGTGGGATTGGAAACGGTAGCCTATGATAATATTAAGAATCCCATAATTCACGTTTTATTAATGATTGAAGGATGATCTGTAAAGATTTAAGAATCAGATTTTATAATCTTGGAACGTGTACAATCCCATTTTATTATTATAAAAATTTTATTTTTTAAATATTTTGTATTAATGTTTTAAATAATCATGATATTGCCTAAAATATTTTAATAATAAATCACTTTATTAAATAAAGATTCACATTGATTATTAATAAAAATAAAAATCTGATCAGTAAATTGAAATGGTTTATTTAGTTTAAACATTTAAATATTAATTTATTTTAATGGTTTATTTAGTTTTCTGATGCCATTAAGATTTCTAATGCAATCAATGTTATACTTTATGTTGTTAAATTTTAAATTTGAATTTTGAAATATTTAGTGGGATTGGAAACTGTAGCCTATAATAATATTAAGAATCCCATAATTCACATTTTATTAATGCATGAAGAATGATCTGTAAAGATTTAAGAATCAGATTTTATAATTTTGTAACGTGTACAATCCCATTTTATTATTATAAAAATTTTATTTTTTAAATATTTTGTATTAATGTTTTAAATAATCAGGATATTGCCTAAAATATTTTAATAATAAATCACTTTATTAAATAAAGATTCACGTTGATTATTAATAAAAATAAAAATCTGTATAGTAAATTGAAATGGTTTATTTAGTTTAAATATTTAAATATTGATTTATTTAGTTTTCTGATGCCATTAAGATTTCTAATGCAATCAATGTTATACTTTATGAGGTTAAATTTTAAATTTGAATTTTGAAATATTTAGTGGGATTGGAAACTGTAGCCTATGATAATATTAAAAATCCCATAATTCACATTTTATTAATGATTGAAGGATGATCTGTAAAGATTTAAGAATCAAATTTTATAATTTTGGAACATGTACAATCCCATTTTATTATTATAAAAATTTTATTTTTTAAATATTTTGTATTCATGTTTTAAATAATCATGATATTGACTAAAATATTTTAATAATAAATCACTTTATTAAATAAAGATTCACGTTGATTATTAATAAAAATAAAAATCTGATCAGTAAATTGAAATGGTTTATTTAGTTTAAATATTTAAATATTAATTTATTTTAATGGTTTATTTAGTTTTCTGATACCATTAAGATTTCTAATGCAATCAATGTTATACTTTATGTTGTTAAATTTTAAATTTGAATTTTGAAATATTTAGTGGGATTGGAAACTGTAGCCTATAATAATATTAAGAATCCCATAATTCACATTTTATTAATGCATGAAGAATGATCTGTAAAGATTTAAGAATCAGATTTTATAATTTTGTAACGTGTACAATCCCATTTTATTATTATAAAAATTTTATTTTTTAAATATTTTGTATTAATGTTTTAAATAATCAGGATATTGCCTAAAATATTTTAATAATAAATCACTTTATTAAATAAAGATTCACGTTGATTATTAATAAAATAAAAATCTGTATAGTAAATTGAAATGGTTTATTTAGTTTAAATATTTAAATATTGATTTATTTTAATGGTTTATTTAGTTTTCTGATGCCATTAAGATTTCTAATGCAATCAATGTTATACTTTATGAGGTTAAATTTTAAATTTTAATTTTGAAATATTTAGTGGGATTGGAAACTGTAGCCTATGATAATATTAAGAATCCCATAATTCACGTTTTATTAATGATTGAAGGATGATCTGTAAAGATTTAAGAATCAAATTTTATAATTTTGGAACATGTACAATCCCATTTTATTATTATAAAAATTTTATTTTTTAAATATTTTGTATTCATGTTTTAAATAATCATGATATTGACTAAAATATTTTAATAATAAATCACTTTATTAAATAAAGATTCACGTTGATTATTAATAAAAATAAAAATCTGATCAATAAATTGAAATGGTTTATTTAGTTTAAATATTTAAATATTAATTTATTTTAATGGTTTATTTAGTTTTCTGATGCCATTAAGATTTCTAATGCAATCAATGTTATACTTTATGTTGTTAAATTTTAAATTTGAATTTTGAAATATTTAGTGGGATTGGAAACTGTAGCCTATAATAAAATTAAGAATCCCATAATTCACATTTTATTAATGCATGAAGAATGATCTGTAAAGATTTAAGAATCAGATTTTATAATTTTGTAACGTGTACAATCCCATTTTATTATTATAAAAATTTATTTTTTAAATATTTTGTATTAATGTTTTAAATAATCAGGATATTGCCTAAAATATTTTAATAATAAATCACTTTATTAAATAAAGATTCACGTTGATTATTAATAAAAATAAAAATCTGTATAGTAAATTGAAATGGTTTATTTAGTTTAAATATTTAAATATTGATTTATTTAGTTTTCTGATGCCATTAAGATTTCTAATGCAATCAATGTTATACTTTATGAGGTTAAATTTTAAATTTTAATTTTGAAATATTTAGTGGGATTGGAAACTGTAGCCTATGATAATATTAAAAATCCCATAATTCACATTTTATTAATGATTGAAGGATGATCTGTAAAGATTTAAGAATCAAATTTTATAATTTTGGAACATGTACAATCCCATTTTATTATTATAAAAATTTTATTTTTTAAATATTTTGTATTCATGTTTTAAATAATCATGATATTGACTAAAATATTTTAATAATAAATCACTTTATTAAATAAAGATTCACGTTGATTATTAATAAAAATAAAAATCTGATCAGTAAATTGAAATGGTTTATTTAGTTTAAATATTTAAATATTAATTTATTTTAATGGTTTATTTAGTTTTCTGATGCCATTAAGATTTCTAATGCAATCAATGTTATACTTTATGTTGTTAAATTTTAAATTTGAATTTTGAAATATTTAGTGGGATTGGAAACTGTAGCCTATAATAATATTAAGAATCCCATAATTCACGATTTATTAATTCATGAAGAATGATATGTAAAGATTTAAGAATCAGATTTTATAATTTTGTAACGTGTACAATCCCATTTTATTATTATAAAAATTTTATTTTTTAAATATTTTGTATTAATGTTTTAAATAATCAGGATATTGCCTAAAATATTTTAATAATAAATCACTTTATTAAATAAAGATTCACGTTGATTATTAATAAAATAAAAATCTGTATAGTAAATTGAAATGGTTTATTTAGTTTAAATATTTAAATATTGATTTATTTTAATGGTTTATTTAGTTTTCTGATGCCATTAAGATTTCTAATGCAATCAATGTTATACTTTATGAGGTTAAATTTTAAATTTGAATTTTGAAATATTTAGTGGGATTGGAAACTGTAGCCTATAATAAAATTAAGAATCCCATAATTCACATTTTATTAATGCATGAAGAATGATCTGTAAAGATTTAAGAATCAGATTTTATAATTTTGTAACGTGTACAATCCCATTTTATTATTATAAAAATTTTATTTTTTAAATATTTTGTATTCATGTTTTAAATAATCATGATATTGCCTAAAATATTTTAATAATAAATCACTTTATTAAATAAAGATTCACGTTGATTATTAATAAAAATAAAAATCTGATCAGTAAATTGAAATGGTTTATTTAGTTTAAATATTTAAATATTAATTTATTTTAATGGTTTATTTAGTTTTCTGATGCCATTAAGATTTCTAATGCAATCAATGTTATACTTTATGTTGTTAAATTTTAAATTTGAATTTTGAAATATTTAGTGGGATTGGAAACTGTAGCCTATAATAATATTAAGAATCCCATAATTCACGTTTTATTAATGCATGAAGAATGATCTGTAAAGATTTAAGAATCAGATTTTATAATTTTGTAACGTGTACAATCCTATTTTATTATTATAAAAATTTTATTTTTTAAATATTTTGTATTAATGTTTTAAATAATCAGGATATTGCCTAAAATATTTTAATAATAAATCACTTTATTAAATAAAGATTCACGTTGATTATTAATAAAAATAAAAATCTGTATAGTAAATTGAAATGGTTTATTTAGTTTAAATATTTAAATATTGATTTATTTTAATGGTTTATTTAGTTTTCTGATGCCATTAAGATTTCTAATGCAATCAATGTTATACTTTATGAGGTTAAATTTTAAATTTGAATTTTGAAATATTTAGTGGGATTGGAAACTGTAGCCTATAATAAAATTAAGAATCCCATAATTCACATTTTATTAATGCATGAAGAATGATCTGTAAAGATTTAAGAATCAGATTTTATAATTTTGTAACGTGTACAATCCCATTTTATTATTATAAAAATTTTATTTTTTAAATATTTTGTATTCATGTTTTAAATAATCATGATATTGCCTAAAATATTTTAATAATAAATCACTTTATTAAATAAAGATTCACGTTGATTATTAATAAAAATAAAAATCTGATCAGTAAATTGAAATGGTTTATTTAGTTTAAATATTTAAATATTAATTTATTTTAATGGTTTATTTAGTTTTCTGATGCCATTAAGATTTCTAATGCAATCAATGTTATACTTTATGTTGTTAAATTTTAAATTTGAATTTTGAAATATTTAGTGGGATTGGAAACTGTAGCCTATAATAATATTAAGAATCCCATAATTCACGTTTTATTAATGCATGAAGAATGATCTGTAAAGATTTAAGAATCAGATTTTATAATTTTGTAACGTGTACAATCCTATTTTATTATTATAAAAATTTTATTTTTTAAATATTTTGTATTAATGTTTTAAATAATCAGGATATTGCCTAAAATATTTTAATAATAAATCACTTTATTAAATAAAGATTCACGTTGATTATTAATAAAAATAAAATCTGATCAGTAAATTGAAATTGTTTATTTAGTTTAAATATTTAAATATAAGACTAATAGATGGTTAAATTGAAATCGTATTTAATTTAAATATTGATTTATTTTAATGGTTTATTTAGTTTTCTGATGCCATTAAGATTTCTAATGCAATCAATGTTATACTTTATGAGTTTAAATTTTAAATTTGAATTTTGAAATATTTAGTGGGATTGGAAACTGTAGCCTGTAATAATATTAAGAATCCCATAATTCACGTTTTATTAATGCATGAAGAATGATCTGTAAAGATTTAAGAATCAGATTTTATAATTTTGGAACGTGTACAATCCCATTTTATTATTATAAAAATTTTATTTTTTAAATATTTTGTTTTAATGTTTTAAATAATCATGATATTGCCTAAAATATTTTCATAATAAATCACTTTATTAAATAAAGATTCACGTTGATTATTAATAAAAATAAAAATCTGTACAGTAAATTGAAATGGTTTGTTTAGTTTAAATATTTAAATATAAGACTAATAGATGGTTAAATTGAAATCGTATTTCATTTAAATTGGAGTAATAAAACATTACACAAGATATCCCTTCATTAGCCATGGAACAAGATGATGAATATCAGAAGAAGATGGCTCGGTGTACAAGGATGATGATTATGATGAATAAAAGGAAAAGACGAATTCAGCCTCAGGATGGAAATACTGAATCACTAAGCAATAATATCAGTTTAAACAACAATTTTCAGAGCAGGAAACCTTTGGGTTGTTGAGAAATATAGACCAATATAATGGGTTGTGCAATGGCACCAGAATGCAGATAAGAAGGTTGGGTAATCATGTTATAGAATGTGAAATTCTTACTGAAAATCGAGCCGGTGGAATTGCATTTATTCCCCGGATGAACATGATCCCAAATAATCAAACTCTTCCAGTGAAATTTCAAAGAAGACAGTTTCCTATTGTTGTCTCATTTGCAATGACAATCAATAAATCTCAGGGACAAACATTGTCATGTGTTGGATTATTTCTTCCAAGACCAGTATTTACACATGGTCAGTTGTATGTTGCTTTGTCAAGAGTGAAATCTATCCATGGATTAAAGATTTTATTGAAAAATCATGATAATGTTTCTGAGAATTGCACAATTAACGTTGTCTATAGAGAAGTATTCCAGAAACTTTCATGAACATGTATTTATTTCAATACATCTGACCATTTCAAAGTATTCTGAGCAGGTATTTATTCAACACTTTTTTCTATATTTCATTCCATTATTAATTTTTTTATTTACATTTATACAACATTTTATCTATTTTTAAATTAACCAACTCCCTTTATTTTTTTGCAGGATTTCTGTCATAAGTCTCCTATTATTGAATTTTGAAGATTAGCTTTATTAAATTGTTTATTTAGAAACATATTATCATTTTTTTAGTATTTTCAGTTATTATAATTGCTCTTTTCAATGATTTCGTGCAACGCACTGGTTCTACACTAGTAAAATAATAATAATCATAGTTTATACGCTTGTGCACGCACACACATATACTATATATAAAAATTGCTTTAAACATTGATGCAAGTGAATTAGATTCATTTTTATATTATTCACCAACATATCAATAATTAATATACTTTATTTGCTTTTAAAATAATTAAATAATAAGAATTTAATATGTGCATTAGTTAGATTCAATAGTAGATATACAATGATTGAAAAAGAAGAAAGGTTTTATTTGCAAGAGGAAGAAAATGTCTTTTATTAAGCATATATACAAAAAATTATTTAATACTTATCTTTTAAGTAACGTAAAAATATTGACATGATATGATAAAATATTTAAAATAATATATGTGTGTGTTACTAATATATATTATAGTAAGGCAATTAATAACTATAATATTATATATTGTACATATGGATATAGATATTAATTTTAATGTATGTATTAATACATATGATATATGAGTCAGGATCCGTTGACACCAGGTGTCAAACTTTAAGAGTTACACCTCTTAATAACTTTTTATAAAATGTGAATTTGATCAATCCAACCGTTGAATCACATTATATTACCTTCATGATCATGTATATCAAATTTCACGTAATTTGGACATTCGTAGGTATGTTATCTAATAGTGGACTTTTACTTATATTTTAAAAACATAATATACGTTAAAATAAATTAGTTTGATGAAGTATCAATTGGTTTTCGATTTTTATGAAATTTTATAAGCTTGATCTACTTTATATGAACTTTCAATTCAACGGTTGGATTGATCAAATTCACATTTTATAAAAAGTTATTAAGAGGTGTAACTCTTAAAGTTTGACACCTGGTGTCAACGGATCCTGACTCATGATATATATATATATATAATATTTTTCAATTTATTATATTAAATCTTAGTACACCAGATTGATTGTATATTAAATAATAATAATAATCATAATAATATAATTTTTTATTACATAATAATACTTTAATATACTGCTTCTTCAAGTGAATTTACTTTTATATATATATATATATAGGGAGCATATCAAGTGAGAACACTTGTTTATTGTGAGAAATGAGAATATTTAATAATAGCCGTTAGATTATATTTAATGGTCCTGATTACTCACTGAAATAAATTAAAAATCTTTCCCCTTTCTTTCTTTTTATACATATCTTTTCCCTAAAAAAATAGACACTTCCCCTTTTCTTCCCCCACACTTTCCCCTTTATTTCTTTTCATATATATCTTTTATTATTATTATTTAATAATATATAATTAAATAAATTAAAATTATAATGATAAGAATATATAAAAAAATATATTAAAAATTACAAATCATTTGATGTCTGAATAAAATTTCCTTACACTGATAATGTATAAATATTAATTTTTAATATATTAAAAATTAAGCACATACAATGTAATATTATAAAAGAAAACGCCCTTACACAATGTAATATTATTTTTTAATATAATTTCCTTACATTAACAATGTGTAAAAATTATATTAAAAATTAATATTTATACATTGTCAGTGTAAGGAAATTTTACATGGACATTCAATGATGTGCAATTTTTAATATAATTTTTCATATATTCTTATAATTATAATTATAATTTATTTAATTATATATTATTATTAAATAATAATTAGATTTCAACAGCAAAAAATTACCTATTATTATACCTTATGATTTAATAATTACCCAGATATGAGAAGATTGACTCTTGGATAGGAGAGAAGAAAAGTGTGAGGGGGAAAGGGAAAGTGGCTAATTTTTTAGGGAAAAAGATATATATGAAAAAAATAAAGGGGAAAGAATTTTAATTTATTTCAGTGAGTAATCAGGACCGTTAAATATAATCTAACGATTATTATTAAATGTTCTCATTTCTCACAATAAACAAGTGTTCTCACTTGATATGCTCTCATATATATATATATGAGTTTAATTAGTATGCACTGACAGTGTAAAAAAGTTTAACACTGACGTTTAATCATGATTCTTCATTTATATGACTTTTAAAATATTAATTAGTAAAGTCAACAAACTTACCATAAATCAAGGGTTGTGATTAACCGTCTGTGTAAAACTTTTTACACTGTCAGTGCACAATCCTTTTTCTCTCTCTATATATATATATATTTGGATTTTAATATTGAGTATTATAAGTAGTATTAATTATTACAGTGTAGTTATAATATTAATAATTTTAAAGATACTATAATGCATGTTATGATGTATTTGAAGAATGTATTTGAATTCACATTATTACATTATCAATTAATTAAGAATATATTTTATTACTACATTAACATATTATTTAAAATGATTAATTGATAATATTCTATTAATATTAATTTTGATAATGTGACTACTTGATATAAATTTACTACATTATAATCATATTTAATTTATTATTATAGAAAAATGATATTTCTAATTAATAATAACCATGTATTTATTTCATTGCACTATTAATAAACATATATTAAATATTTTAATATATATAAATTTACACACTTACACACACATGTAATTTAAGTATTACTAATTTTCCAAACATTTAGTAATATATAAATGCTAAATTATTAGCAATAAATTTGACTAATATTGAATACAAAAATTTGCCACTTGTTGTTTCTTTATATATATATCACTACAAGAATTTCGTCTTTTAGTATCATTAAAAGGGGAACACCGTAGCTACAACGTGCATAACGACGGCCACAAGGACGTCGTTAAAAATGTAGCGACGGGTAAAAACAGTTGTCGCTATGTAGCGTATGCTTGACTGTCGCTAAATCCATCACAATGTTGAAAGCCGTCCCTATCAGAAAAGATCAAAGGTCGCCGCTAAGCCGTCACACCATAGCGACGACCATTGTCGTCGCTAGTAGGATGAGATTTAGGGATGAAGATGATCCTTGCAGGGCCGGCCCAATATCGCCCAATTTATAGTGAGGCCTCAAGCAAACTTTTATTTTGGGGCCTTTTTAAATACATGAAGAGACTTTAAAAGTTAAAATTCATTTAGCAAAGATTGAACCATCAATCATTGAGGAGAAAAATCAATTTATAAACCAATGAACTAGGCCTAATTATAATAATATTTTTTATTTTTTGTATAAAGGATGTTACTAACAATTGGGGGCCTAAAGCAAGGGCTTTAGCAGCCTTACCCTTGGGCCGACCCTGGATCCTTGTATTGATCTTGGGTTGGTAAAAACTGATGAGAGCCATGATCAACAAGTGGTAGATTATGATATACATGAACAATGCACTAACTTGCAGCCAAAGGTATCCAAGTCAAACCATTCATGATAATTCAGGTTTGTCGATCTGTTCCTTTTTCTTAGTTTTATGGTTATTATGATGCATGCCTTTAAAGATTTCATTCCTCTCTCTTGGAACATTAGAGGAGCATCAAATAAGAGAAGTCAAAGGCACATTAGAGATTCCTTAAGGAAGTACAAGCCCAATATAGTTTTCATCTTGGAGACTCATACCCTTTTTCAGAATACACAAACCTTCTGGCATAACATTGGTTTTGGTCTCTTTTATTTATTTATTTTTTGGTCCTCCAATTTTTAGAACCACGTGTTTTTAGTTCTCATTGTTAACTACACCCTGTTAAGACATATTTACAACTCTCTTATGGATTTTCTCAAGTAAAATTTCACATGATATTTCTTGCGAATTTTCTCTAGATAGCATTTGAAAAATAAAAAATGTAACATCCCAAAAATTAAAATCAATTTCATTAAGAATGAAAGTAGATTAATAGGCTCTAAGGATATGATTAAGAAAAAGTGAGAAAATTGAAAGAGGAAAACCTAAGAGTGAGAAATCAGGATTTTAAGCCTTAGTATTCTCGCTCAAGCGAGTAGGGCTCGCTTGAGCGAGATTATCAGTAAAAATGGGAAATTTGGGTTCTGATAATCTCGCTTGAGTGAGAAGGTTCTCACTCAAGCAAGAAACAGTGGAAAAAATGGTGCTCTCTGGACGATCTTCGCTTGAGCAAGAAGAGCCTCGCTCAACTCGCTCAAGCGAGAATCAACCAAAGAAGGGATGCTCTTTGGAGTATTCTCGCTCAAGTAAGGAGCTTCTCGCTTGAGCGAGAATACGAATCCTGAACACTTTTGGTGTTCTTGCTCAAGCGAGAAATGCTCGCTTGAGCGAGAACACGCGAGTCAGATTTCTTTAAAGGCATTTATTAGGGCTCAACCCTCACTTTTATTACCTTCCCCCATTCCTAGAGAGAAGCATAATTAATGAGAGAAAGAAAGAAGAAGAAGAGGAACTGCCTTCCCTTCCTTCAAGGTCATCAAGAAAGCTTGGATTCACCCTTTCTACCTCTCCATCATTTTTATTTCCTCCTACTCTTAAGGTGAGTGTGGTCATCCACTCACTTCCATCTTAGTTGCTCTATTGTACGCCACTTATTCTTCTCTTCCCTTGCTTATTTACTTGATTGTGAGTGATATTGGTTGGTTTATTTGGGTTTGACTTGGTTGCTTGAATGGTATTTGCAAATTCTCAAAAAACCCTAGGCCATCCTTAGTATTTTGGATTGTAAATCCCTATAGACTAGTTATTGGTGCATATGTCATTCATACTCATTATTAAACATGATTATAATACCTTCAAGCATTCATAGGCCAATGGCCATCACATAATATGTCACAGAGTCTTCGGACTATCACAGGGTCCTTAGACCATCATAGGACTTCGAGGAATCATGTATAAGAAGAACTAGGCAACCACATTGACCTCTCGGCCAAGAGGGAGATGGGAGTCCTCAAGCTAAAATGAAAACAAGCATTATTCATTGATTGATAATAAAACTTAATCTTAGGTGGCCCTGGACGACAGTCCTTGGTCACATGGTCGAGCGCTCAATTACAGTCACAGCTAGAGAAAAGACCCCGAGTGTCGGGTAAAAACACGTCACAGTCATGTTTTACTTGTTTTCATGTATTGTAATCTTGATGGATTCATGTATGATGTTGTTTGTTGCATTCCATTTGCCTGACTACCTACATTGCATGTTTCACTACACTCACTGGGACATTAGTCTCACCCCACGTTGTGGGAATTATATTCAGATGTGGAGGGCCCCCGTCTAGATGCTTGATCGGGAGGTGGGAGTTGTAGGTTCGGGTTCTGTGATGGCCCAACCCTTTTGATTTCTGTTATTTTGTATAGGCATAGAATTCTTTGTTTTGATGGGATAAGATAGTACATGTGGGGCTCTCATGGATACTTTCTAGTATTCAAGGACATATGTATTATCATATCCCATTATGCATATTTATGGATTATGTATATTTGATCCTTTGTTGGCAACAATATATGTAGATTCTACTGGTAATGACTTATTGTATTTTTTCGCTTAAGTAAGTGTTGGATTAATATTACCTAAGCCTTGTATTTGATGTATGTGGATATCGATAATGCACGAAATAATTTCAAGGATTTGAAAATAGTGCTCCCAACGGACATTATTTTCTAATTAAGAAATTAGGACGTTACAAAAAATCTAACTTGTTTAATAATTTATAAATACCTCATTCTTTGAGATGAAACATTCGTGACAAGAAAATTGAATTTTAAAGTTTTTTTAATTAAAAATATCCAAAAACTCCAAATAACGCTTTAAGTTTGCTCAAACACACTCATGTAATGTTAAAGATTCAATGTAATGACATAGCCAAACTCAAAATACAAATCATAAAATTAGATGTTATATATTCTTTTTTACTAATATAACATCAAATTTTAATTTTAAAAGTAAATGCGCATTTCAATACTAGGATGATAATAAGACTACACTGATGTCGAAATAAAGAGTTTGATTATTGAAGAAATCCTTAGTATCAATCAATTCCCTCCAGCAGTAGGAGGAGAATTGAGCATATATATATATATATATATATATATATATATATATATATATATATATATATATATATATATACTCAAGTGAGGATCCAAATTCTCTGTCGTAGACCATGATGTGGCAATGCCACTCCCACGCTCGACACTTTCCGTTCTCTTCATCTTCAAACTCGATGCAGGCACTATGAATCCAAATGGTTACAGCCTGGCCAGAATTTGGCTTGAGGTCTTCTCCATTTCCGCCAATGATGATGTTTTCTAGCTTTTATTCCTCTCTGACAAGCTCTGTGTTGCTTTCGTATCTTTCCATGTAGTGATCACCCTCATCATCACTAGCAGAGTTAAAGAGGAAGTCCTCAAAGGTTTGGAATGGAACATTGTCCATGTATGGAGTTGGAGTCAGAGTTATCAGGGAAGGTGCACATGGTATTTGATATGAGTTCTTAGTGAATGAATGAGAAAGATGGGTTTTAGAAGATTGAAGTAGTGGCTCTTATTTAAAGAGTTTAAATTTACTACTTTTATCATTATTTTCTTCATGGAATAATTTTTAAAATAATTTAATATAAAAAAATTACTATAAGATGACCGTAATCAATTAAAATATTTGAAATTCTTCTGTTTTATGTTTTATTCTACATTTTTGTTATTTGGTATTGTACATTCTACCAAAAAATATCATTAATTAATATCTTTATTTTTATTATATATAAAAGTAAGGTAGTGAAAATAGTCTATGAAATTAAAAGTGAGAATATAATAGTAAATTTCTTTAAACAAAAACTCTGTAAATATAAAGTGTTTTTTACATTATAAAAGATTATCAATTAATTCCTTTTTTCAACCATTTAGCATCTATTATTATGGTAAGAATTTTTAAATTATCATATAAATGCAATAATTTATACTCAATACATCGTTACTTATAATTATAAATTATACGTCTCACGTTAAATTCATGTTAATTACATTCTCTTTTCACTATCATTAAATTTTTCATTTATAATTATAATGTTTTATTCTATCATATTAAAAATAATTATACAACATTTTATAATTATATTATTATCCCTAAAAAATTCAATTATTTAAACATTATATGCTTAGAATATATTCAGTTCAATTTGAAAACATCGATTGTTATAAAAAATTTTACCTTTTCAAATTAAAGTCATGTTAATTAAATTCCTTTTTCACCGATTACATTAAAATCAATCTTCACAATTTGACACTTTTAGTTCTAATAATAAATAAATTTTCCTAAATTATTAATTATTTATTACATTAAAAATAAATGAATAATAAGTTTTCTTTATTTTAATATAATTATTACTATTATAATAATAATAATAATAATAATAATAATAATAATAATAATAATAATAATAATAATAATAATAATAATAATAATAATAAGTAGAAGACACAAACCTTGAAAATGTACAATGATTAATGAAAATTAATGGTAGGTGATATATTATGCATTTAACTTTGATAAAAAAAAATAAGTTGTAACGTTTAGGAGGGTTCAAATTACACCGGTGTAAGTTACATCAAATGTTACACCGCTAATAACTACAAATCGAATATTTTTATTAGTAATCCAACCGTTGAATTATGTTTATTCATCAACATGATTATATGTGTCAAATTTCGTAAAATTTTGACACTAATAAATTGATAATCAAATGGTTGGATTTTTCATATATTTCAAATGTATATATAACGTTAATCTTGAGACGTCTCATTGACATCAAATAATTTTAGATTAATGTAAAATTTTATATGTATGATCTATATGATAATAACTTTTAATTCAACGGTGAATTATTTAATACGATGATTCGTTAAAAAATTATTCAATGGTGTAACACTTGGTGTAACTTACACCGGTGTAATTTGAACCCTTCTCTGTTAACTATTGTCATAATAAAATTTAATTTGAAACTGTTAAACTTAATGACATGAAATTAAATATTGGTTTAAGTTAATTTTACATATAAAATCTGTTACTTTGATACCGTTAACAATTATGAATATGAACTGTTTGTATTTACATATTTATCTCTTCTAAGAAATTTCCACACCATGTGGTTGATTAGGCTCAAATCGCGGTTTTAAATTCAATACTAAAATTTACACCATTAACAATTATTAAGAGGAAAGAATTCTCTTTTTCTTTATAATTAATATTAATATTAATATATTATTATCATTATTATTATTAATATTTTTTGTCTAATTTGTGTCATTTCAATTTTTTGATATGAAACGTCGTTTGCATAAACGTTATACCTTCAAAATTCTTAAATTATTATTACTATTAATAATAATAATAATAATAATAATAATAATAATAATAATAATAATAATAATAATAATAATAATACCCAAACATTGAAAATGTCACAATAATTAATGAAAATTAATGACAGGTAATATATTATGCATTTAATTTTGATAAAAAAAATAAGTTGTAACATTTTCTTAATTATTGTCATAATAAAATTTAATTTGAAACTGTTAAACTTAATGACATGAAGTTAAATATTGGTTCAAGTTAATTTTAGATATAGAATATAGATATAGATAAATTAATATGGCTAACAATATCAGTTTTAATTTAAATTAATAATTTTGTCTTATAATTCAAGTAAAATATAAAAGCATATGGATTAGAAGAAAAATATATAAGATTATAGTAAAAATTTTAAACTCAAAACAAAAGAGTGTATTTGTATTTATAATTGTGCTATGTACTCATATCAATAAGTTGTTTCTAAAAATTAATTATGAAATTAATTAGTATAAAGATTATTTTTTTAAAAAAAGTACAATCTATATTAAAGAGTGTTCAGAAACGTTATTTTTTTTATCTTTAAATGGGACACACAAATATAGTAGGTTTCGAGTTGGGGTGGTGATGGATGGTTAAACAAAACCTTTTGAGTGATGACTCCAAGTTTTGAATCATTGAGTATGCAAAGTCCGTTTAGGATTACAGTTCACTTCTAACCAACCACTATTTAGTTGAAACATTAATATTTCAATTGAATGTATAAATATTTAAATTTAAAATAAAACAAAATTTCGGTAAATATAAAAGTGTATTGATAAAAAAACATTAATATTTATGGTAATAATTTTAAACTCTCCTAAAATATCAATTTGTTCTCATATAAAACAAAAAATCAACTTTTAATAATATATTTATATATAATAAAATTAATAAAAATTCTAATAAAAAATTTAAAATGTCCTAAAATATTATTTGTTTTTACATTAACCAATTTAGCTAAAAAATCAAATCAATAACTCCTTCATTAGTAAAAAAAAAGTTATTATTGTATTTCAAAAAACAAAAGAGTGTAATTTCTATTTATAACTATACTATAATACCGCCTTAAAAAAATTATATCTAGATTCTATAGATGTGATTTATTACTTAAAAAAAAGTTTTTATTGTTTGATGTATCATTCAGAAAGGTTAATGATATATCTGTATATACAATGTAAATTTTGGGAAAATTTAAATGTGTCCCAATCGGAACAAGAGCAACGACCAGTAGTCCCAGTAGTCATGGAGGCGTCGAAATGTAAAGAAAAAGTTGGTGCAAGTTCCAAATTGATAACGGAACGTCCTTCTTCCAGAAAGGTTCCCATAAAAATTCTTCCCGATGGGATTAAAACTCAACTGAACGTAGAGATGATCTCCCCAAACCAGCTGCGTTTCGTGGATGAACCTAAGCCTCCAGACTTGTTGACAAATAATAATATGGAATTAGGACAGTCCCAGCAGGTCCTAAGGAGCCCAGATAATGTGAATATGGAGGAAGAGACTACTGAGGACTCTGACATGGTTGAGGAAACACCCACTTAATGAAGAAGAAGTTCATGACTTTAATGTTAACCATGATAGAGTTTAAAATTAACTTTCTCGGCCATTGCCTGGAATTAATGTTAGAGGAGTTGCTAATCGCAGAAGTCAAAGGCACATTAAAGACCTTCTTCTGCGTGTAAAACCTTCTTTGGTGATGTTATTTGAAACTCATACTTTGTTTACTAACACAGACGTTTTGGAATCGTATTGGTTATGTAGAAGTTGCAATTGAGGAGGCTCGAGGTCATTCAGGGGGTTGTGGATTCTTGCACCTTTGGGAAGTAATTTTGTTGGGTATTAGGCTCCATTCCTATGTGTAAAAAAGGCTCAAATTGGGAAGTTCACTTGATGTCTCACTTAAGTAAGTGGAGAGGGGCTTTAAGTCAGCAAGAGGTAAGTGTGAAGGTCTCAAGTCAGAGAAAACACCAAACATTTTGAGAGAAAGTAAGAGAGAAAATCATTCTCGTTTCTACACAGAGCTGCGACCGTAAAACAACTACTGCAGATTCGTTCACCGTTGGATCGGGCTGAAAATTTAGAAGCTGGTTCGGGACATCTAGTTCCGCATTCTGAACGGTTAGATCGTTGATACGAAGTCTGGTTTGGGAGTTATTCAGTTCTCATTGTAGCTGTGTATTTGGGGTTTTTCATCTTCCCCTGTTCTCTATTTGTAAGCTTTATTGCTTTGTTGTTCGGCTGGGTGTTAGCACTGTTTTGTGCAGTTGATTGAGACTCTTTTGTACCCTTTGCTGATCATAGTGGAGCTATTTCTTTGGTCTGGACAACCCGTGGTTTTTACCCTTGCTTTGAGGGGTTTTCTACGTTAAAATCTTGGTGTCTTTGTTTGTGATTTGGTGATTTATTTTTGTTGTTCATTGGCTGTTGCTCCTCATAGATTCTTGCAAGTTAGGGGGATTTATTTCCGCTGCATTAATCGTTTGAGTATGCTCTGTATTGTTATTGTTGTTGTTTCCCCCATCATAGTGGTATCAGAGCTCTTTGGCTTTGGTTTTGGGGCTGTTTCACTTGCTTGAATGATGGAGGCAAATACTAAAATGGTTGCTTTGAATGACACTAATTATCACTTGTGGAAGGGCAAGATGAAAGACTTGCTATTTGTGAAGAAATTGCATCTTCCTGTCTTTGCTACTAGCCGGATTCTATGTCTGAAGAAGAATGGGACTTTGAACACCAACAGGTTTGTGGTTTTATTCAGCAGTTTGTAGAAGACAATGTTTGTAATCACATTGCTAATGAGACACATGCTAGAACTTTGTGGGAGAAGATTGAGTCCTTGTATGCTTCTAAATCAGGGAATAATAAATTGTATTTGTTGAACTGTCTGATGAATTTGAGGTACAGGGGGAGTTCTTCCATTTCAGATCACTTGAATGAATTTCAAGGGCTCCTAGATCAGTTATCCGGAATGGGTATCAAATTTGATGATGAAGTTTTGGGACTATGGCTACTGAACACTTTACCTGAGTCTTGGGAGACATTTCGGGTTTCTATTACCAACTCGGCCCCTAATGGTGTCGTTTCTTTGCAAGCGGCAAAGAGTGGTGCTCTTAATGAAGAGATGAGAAGGAAGGCACATGGTTCTTCATCTCAGTCTGAGGTGCTTGTCACTAAAAACAGGGGGAGAAGTCAGAAAAAGGAACTAAAGGGTGGTAGAGAGAAGAGCAGGAGTAAGTCCAGGCCCAGATACAAGAATATGGAGTGCCATTATTGTCATAAAACAGGGCACATACAGAAGTATTGTTATCTGTGGAAAAGGGAGAACAAAGGCAAGAAGGGTAAGCAGAAAGAGAATGATCATGATGATGATCGTGTTGCTACTGCTACTTGTGGTGATCTTGTTATTCTCAATGACCATGGGTCAGTTAATCTTGTATCAGATGAGAGCATGTGGATTGTTGATAGTGGTACTACACTGCATGTTACACCGAGGAAGGAGTTCTTCACATCTTACACTTCTGATGATTTTGGAGTGTTGAAGATGGGTAATGATGGTGTGTCTAAGGTGATTGGTGTTGGTGATGTTTGCCTGCAAACCAACATGGGAATGCAGTTGTTTCTTAGAGGAGTCAAACATGCTCCTAGTGTCCATTTTAATTTGATCTCTGTGCAGATGCTTGATGATGGTGGTTATGATAACCACTTTGGTTCTGGAAAGTGGAAACTCACCAAAGGTAACTTGGTTGTGGCTAGAGGGGAGAAATCATCTAAACTGTATTGGACAAAAGCTTTGGTTGCTAAAGACAGTGTGAATGTCATGGATATGGAGGCATCTTTGTGGCACAGAAGGCTTAGTCATATCAGTGAAAAAGGGCTGAATTGCTTAGCTAAAAAGGATCTTCTTCAAGGGTTAAAGAATGCAGAATTGGAGAAATGTTCTCATTGCATGGCTGGCAAGCAAACTAGAGTATCCTTCAAGAAGCATCCTCCCTCAAGAAAGTCAGAGTTGTTGCAATTGGTACATTCTGATGTTTGTGGTCCATTGAAGGTAAAATCCTTTAGTGGTGCACTTTACTTTGTTACCTTTATTGATGATTGTTCCAGTAAACTATGGGTCTATGCTTTGTAGAGAAAAGACCAGGTGTTGGAGAAGTTCAAACAATTTCATGCCTTGGTTGAGAGACAGTCAGGTAAGAAGTTGAAACGCATTCGTACTGACAATGGTGGTGAGTATTGTGGACCCTTTGATGTTTATTGCAAGCAACATGGTATTGCACATGAGAAGACTCCTTGATAAGTGAAAATTAGTTGATAAATTAGAGTACTTTTTAGTTCACTTATCAAGGATAAAATGGTAATTTTGCCCCAGTTTAATCCCTTTTTATTAAATATTAGAGAAATTGTATTCATTAATCTAAGATTTGAATTTGATGCTATTTTGATAGAAATATTGTTGATTTTTGCAGGATATTGCAAAGATTTGATTTGAAGAATAAATAGCATTAAATGAGGGAGATATATGCAAGATTTGAGATTGATTGAAGACATTTAATGAAGATTTAAAGAAGATTTGAAGCCATTAATGAGGAGATCACTGCCAATCAATCAAGGATGCTGCAAACAAGTTTCTCAATTAAATCAAAGATTGCTCAATAAATGCAAAGATATCATCAAAAAAAAGGAAACAAGGAAAGACAAATCTGCCAAAACCAGTCTCGGGGAGAGATCAAGATTAAAAAGAGAAAGTTGGAGCTGCAGGATGCTACATGTGCTTCACCTGCGCTATAGCGCAGGATGAAGCGCAGACTCTCTGGAAGTTGCGCCCTATCATGCGCTGTAGCGCAACCTGGAGCGCAGGTCACGCTGATTTGCTCCCTGTTGCCGTTTTTAGATAGATTTCTCCCCAAATTGCTTTGTCTTTCCTTAGTCTATAAATAGGAACCTCTTGCACCAATCAAAGGAGGTTGGACAGTGCACGATCATTGTAATTCAGTCTATATTTCAGTGATAATGTACCAGAGCTAAGTTTAGAGTAGGAGAGGAGAAGCGCTTCACAAGGATTGAAGATGGTGACAACATCTTCGGTGGTTTGTATGACTACTTCGTGTAGTTAACTCTCCATTAGGATTGGATGTAATTGATTCTATCCCCAAGTGTATGTAAATTCTATATTATTATTTATGTGCTCTCTGTCTATAATATTGGTAATCTTATTTTGTACTTAATTCCTAATTCCCACGCTTGCGTCTGGAGTTATAGGCTAGTCTTGACTTAGTTAGTTTTGACTAGGATTGAGAGTGGGGGAGCGGATTCTGAAGAAACTCACTCTCTGATTGGATAAGAGGACTCGATAGCCAGGGTTCCTTTACGGGGGCGTTGCTTATGATTGATGGGTAGTGTAAGTACTCTAATGAAGGGCGTTCCAATATGTTAGGCATGGTTTTTGAATTACCGATAGCAAATGATTAGTTGATTGTGAATCCCGGAAGCGAGGGGTGGGTATATCTAATGAGCGATGGGTAGTGACAGTACTCTAGCGAAGGTATACTTTATTTGGTAGGCCCCGTATTTCAATTAGTCCTTTACAAACTGAACAAAAGAGAGCAAAATAAGCCGAGGGTAAGTCTGTCGCTTGGGAGAGCCCGCATGAATTATCTTTGAGTGTGTGAGATCGCTGGTAACTCGGGGTCTTAGCAATAAAGTTTGTCTACAATATTATAGAGTAAACCTAAAATAATATATAGTTTTTACATGCATAAAGGGTGCGATGAGATGAAGTTCAATCCTAATCCAAGTAAAGTGTCTCTAACTCTTCTCTAATTCCAATTAATATTTACTTTCTATTTACAATTCCGCAACTATACTCTATAAACTGTGCTTTCTCTTGATAAATAGATCACAGTCTACATAGATTAACAGTTCCCTGTGGATACGATACTCTTCTTGCTATTATACTGTTGGATTTGTGGTTCGCTTGCCAGAAACCCATCAAGTATTTTTGGCGCCGTTGCCGGGGAACGATTTCCAATTTGTGTAGACCTTGGCGGTCTAATTATCGAGGATATCTATCTTAGGATTTCTTTTATTTATTATTCTTATTATTTTAGGAAATTTTTATTTAGGAAATTTATACTTTATTATTCTACTTTAATTATATTTTTAAAAAAAAATAATTATTTTTTTAAAAAAATAAAATAAAAAGTAAAAAATAAAAAAATATATAATAAATTGTATTATTTTGTTCCTCTTTCCTGAGCTAACATTTGTTTGAGCTTCTTGAATTATGAAAGACAGGGTGTGTCAAGAGCAATTGAGAGAAATGACCAAATAGAGAGAGAAAAAGGGCAAGGAGACAAATTCAAGACTCTCCATAATTTAGGAAATTTATAGTTTTTCTATTTTTTTTAATTTTTCTTCCACACTTACATTTTTTTAAGTTTCTTGTTTATGATTTTGAGAGGCCAGGTGTCCCCCAATCAATTACAACTTGAAGCAGAAATAGGAAGGACATCAAGGAAGAACAAAAGTAGAAACAAGGAAAGGAGACAAGGGAGAAGTCGAGAAGGAAACAAAAATATTTTATTTTTAATTATTTTATTTTAATATTATTAGTATTTATTATTATCTTAAAAAATATATTTTATTATTATTATTAATTTAAAAAAATATTATTTTTTTGTTATTTTGTTTTTCTCTTTGTTTGAGCGTCTTGATTATTTCTCTTGAGAAGACAGGTAACAGAAAAAGGAGCAGAGCTCAAGGAGACAATTTCAACACTCTCTGTTCAACCACCCCAAGTGAAGTCAATGAAAAATATGGAGGACACTCAACCAAAAAGAGTCTTGGGGGACTATATGAGGCATCAAGGGCTACGTATTGTCCTCCCAACTTACCCAAATTCCTTGGGAATAAAAGCATCACATATCCAGCGTGTTCAAGCTCATCAGTTTGCAGGATTAGAACATGAAGATCCAAATGACCACCTGTCTACATTTTTTGATTTAGTTGAAACTATGGGTTTCGAGGAAAAAGACAAAGAGGTTGCTCACTTACGTTTGTTTTCCTTTTCTCTTACATGGAAAGCTAAGGAGTGGTTGAAGTCACAACCCCGTAAAAGTCTGAATAATTGGAACATGGTAGAAGAGAAATTCTTGGGAAAGTTCTTTCCCCTACCACGTTACTTTCAAGCCCAAACCAACATCTCCTCATTCAAGCAAGAATCAAACGAACCCTTATATGAAGCTTGGGAGAGGTACAAATCCTTGCTGCATAAGTGCCCTAATCATGGCTTTGATGATGCTATACAAATCAACATTTTTTGCAATGGACTCAAGCCAAAGTATAAATCCTTCATAGATGTCGCAGCAGGAGGAACAATTCTATCAGTAAATATAGAAAAGGCACTTACAGTTACAGTCATTGATAACTGTGCTCTAGGGGTGGGAAACTGGGAATAGGCCAGTCGGCCTGTCAGGGGCCTACGGCCTGGCCTGTTTATGGCCTGGCCTGGCCTGGCTCGTTTATTAAAAAGGTCAGGTCAATGCTTGTTAAAAGGCCTGTTTAGTTAAATAGGCCAGGCTTCAAGCCTATGAAAAAGCCTATTAGGCTTAACAGGCCGGCCTGTTTAATATAATAATATATAATATATTAAATTAATTATATAAATAACTATAAATATAATTAAAAAATTTATAATATAGTAAAAAACTATAATATATTAAATTAATTATATAAAAAAATTGCTTAAAAGGCCTGCTGGCCTGCATAGGCTTATAGGCCTGTTGGCCTGTTTGTAGACCTTGTTATAAAACAGGCTTCTAAACAGGCTTACAGGCCAGGCCAGGTTTTTTCGCAGGCCAGGCCTAGGCCTTACAAAAAGGCATGTAACAGGTAACAGGCCAGGCTCAGGCTTAAGAATTGGGAGTCAGGCCAGGCTCAGGCCTACCAAAGCTTGGCCTGGTCTGGCCTGTTTCCACCCCTACTGTGCTCTGCGCAGTCAACAGGATCCATGTTGGGGACAAGACATTAGAAAAGAAGAACTTCTTCAAGATAATGTCAAATTCCTTGAGAAACAAATGGAGAAGTTAAGCCAACAAGTGCAAATGATCCTCCAACAATAGCAAGTGACGCAAACTGTCGCGGAAATGTCTTCAAGCTTGGTATGCGACTTTTGTAAAGAAAATCACCCCAATGGGCATTGTACTTACCCTGAATTCTGGATGGAACAAGTTTGTTTCTTAGACAGCAGAAGGAGTCATGACTAAAATCAGAACCAAGGGAGCAGCACCACAGTGCCTGATATTCACTCCAGGATTGAAGAAAAGCTCAACAGGCTCACACAAGATATGACAACCAATCAGAAAACAATGCAAGAAACATTCATGCATCTATCAAAGCAAGTGGAGAAGATCGGAAGGGAGTTCAATGAACAACAAGAGTTCTGCAAGTCAATATCCACTAGAAGTGGCAAGGAAATAGGAAAAGGTATTGGTGACAACTTGACAACAGAAAAGAAGGTCTTAGGAAGAAAGGAAAAGGAGGTTGACAAAGAGAGAGATGAACCAGAGCACCAGGTTAAATCAAGAAATAAAGAAAAAGAACCTTCACCAAAGCTTTATCACCGAGAGCTACCTTACCCTAAGATTCCCACCAAAAAGAGTCATGACAGGGAATTTTTTAGCTTTCTGGATGTCATGAAGAAACTGCAGATCAATATCCCTCTACTGGAAGCCATGGAACAAATACCAACTTATGCAAAATTCATGAAAGAAGTGCTAACCAAGAAGAGGGAGATCCCTGAAGAGACTGTAGAACTGGAAGCGGGATGTAGTGCAATCATCCATGAAGAACAACCGCCCCAGGATGACACATCCAAGGAGATTGTTCAGCAAGATGAAGAAAAAGCAGCACAAGAGGGAGAATATCATGAAGAAAAGGTCTATATCACAAGTAAGTCATTTGACCTAGGTAAGTTTACTATACCTATCTTTATTAGTAATCTACCTCCTACTCAAGCTTTATTGGATCTTGGAGCGAGCATCAATTTGATCCCGCTATCGTGCTTTAACAAGTTGAGTAATGTGAAGGTCAAGCCTGCAAGGGTGAAGTTGCTTCTTGCAGATAAATCCGCTCAATGCCCTTATGGGATAATAGAATATATTCAAATCAAAGTGGATAAATTTGCATATGTTGTAGACTTCTACATTGCAGAGACAGAGGAGGAGGATACTGATGTCCCCCTAATTTTAGGAAGACCTTTCATGAAAGTTGCTAAGATGATTATTGATGTTGATCAGGGAAAATGTAAACTGAGCTCAAAAGATGAAAGTCTTGTGTTTCATATTGACAGAGGTATCCCCAAATTACAACAAACTGATGCTAATTCCAAAACTTAAACAAAACTGCCAGGATCCGAATTTCCGAGGATGCCTAGAATGAGAGAAAATATCCAGAGTCAATATGGGAATTCCAATTTAAGAAAAGAAAAGGATCAACATCTGATACTGAGGAAGATAGTGACAGCGATGGAAGAGTCAAGAATTGGCATGGAGGATGGGAGCTCAAAGGAAGAACTGGAATGGAGCCAAACATGATCCTCCACTTGAGGCCACCATAAAAGGGTTGAGTAACCAGGCGTCGAGCTATCAGACGTTAAACAAGCGCTTTCTGGGAGGCAACCCAGAGATTTTTAAAGTTTTCAATTAATTTTTTTTTGTTTTATTTTCTTGTTGTTAATTAGGATTTTTCATTCTTTTTAGGATTTAGGAAATTTTCAAAATTGATTGGAATAAGTTTGTGGAAAATAAAATTTTAGAAAAAAAATAGGAAGTAGCAGAAAATGTGACTGGAAATTATAAAATTGCATTCTGTTTTCTGCGCTTCAACCTGCGCTGTAGCGCAGGTAAAGCGCAGAAATGCAATTTTAGTCACTGTCTTCTGCGCTTCACATGCGCTGTTAGGGGTGATCATGGGTTGGGTCAACCCGACCAACCCGACGGTTGAACCCGACCCAACCTGACCCGATGGGCCCGGGTTGGCCGGGTTCTCGGGTAGACCCGACCCGAGAAAAAAACGAGCACGGATGGTTCGGGTAACGAGTTTGGGTTTTGCCAACCCGACCCGACCAACCCGAGTAGCTGTTTTTTTTTTAGGTCGAAGGGCTTTTTTAATTCAAAAAATAGATATATATACAAAAAAAAGTTGTTTTTGGCCTTTTTTTTACCCAAGAAGCTATTTTTTTGTCAAAGAATTTTTTTTTCTGGCCCAAGAAGCTTTTTTTTTGTTAAGTCAAAAAATTGTTTAAAAAACTATTTTTGGTGTTTTTTCTGGCCCAAAACAAAAGGCCCAACCCAACCAAGTCAACCCGACTCCCTACTCCTCGGGTCGGGTTTTACCCATAATTTCCCCCCACCCGAACCGACCCAACCCGTCTTCTTGTCTCGGGTCGGGTCCAAAAAAGTCCCAAACCCGACCCAGGAACACCTCTATGCGCTGTAGCGCAAGGTGAAGCGCAACAATACGATTTTTTTTTTAAAAAAATTCTTTTATTTTCTCATGTACTACTTCCTAAGCTCTTCTTTTCACTATTTCCACTCACAAACTTCCATCAATTTTGAAATTTTCAGTTATGTTTTCTTTAATTTTTACCAATTGAAATCTTCATTCACTCTATTTGCACTTTAGGGTAGCAACCTTAGGATTGTGAATATTATTGATTATTGCTATCTTGAATGTGGTTTTGGCTGTGTGGAACATGAAGAACAATTTGCTTGATTGGAATGCTATTTGTTTTGTGAGTTATTAAAGTTGAAAGTGTTATGCTCTGTTTCTTTCAAAAAATTTAAACTTTCACTTTCCATGGATTGATTGAATACTTGCAAAACAAATGAGTATGATTTGTTTTTAGGAAGTCATTACCAAGTGCACTGAACTTTTGTTGAGAAAATATTAATTCTTTGAGTTATGCATGTAAATTGGTTAATGATAGGCTTCCATGTTCTTCATGAATTGCACAGACTGCTGCAAAGTATAAAGACCAGTTGACCTCAACACCAATCAGGAGTACTAGACCCATACCCAAGCATACTGCTTGAAGAGTTCCGGATATTCTTGCAGTGGGCTGGGGACAGGCCTATTTTCCTAGGGGGGATGGAAGCAACAGTAGCACAAGAACTCACAGGATACAGAGGATAAAGATTGATACTGGTGTTTTCTTTCTTTTAGTTTTTCTTTTATTTTTTGTTTTTCTTTTGTCTTCTATTATTTTATATAATTTTTTCTAGTTAATTAGGATTTTTGTTTTGTATTTCATATTTTTAGAATTTTTTAAAAATTTTTTAGGACCTTAGGAAATTAGGAATCAAGGTAGTTTTTTCAAATTCTCTGTAATTAAGTAGTTTAACTAACTATACTAGGAAAGATGATAGGGTCTTGTGATTAATTCCATAATCAGTTAGGATTAGGATACTTCTCAAGAGAACCTATCAAGGTAGTTAATTAAATCCATTAAGTGCTTTATCAAGGAATTTTAGCCATAACCGGTGAACTGAGAGCCTAAACACTGATATTGGGAGCTTTTCACCGCTGCTTGTCAACTGTTATTGCTTGAGTTTTTAAATTTTTGCTTGCTTGAAGAGATATGGAAGTGACAAAGGCATATTTTGTGATTATAATATTGTACTCAGTGCCAAAAAGCCAACCCTGATTTAATATTTCCATTTATTGATTGCCCATTTGAGCTTGAATATTTTCCTTGATGCACCCTAACCATATTCATTGAAAATCACCTGTCCCTTAACACTTGGGATAGAGAGAAAGGTGCACCACAACAAAATGGGATAAGAGGTTGGTCAAAAGAGACTCAAGAGAAGGCACAAGAAATCACAAAAGAAGGATCCTCCCCCACAAAATAAATTTCTATGTTATGTTTCCTCTAAAAAAAATTCTGCACAAAAATGTGGAGTTGAATAAGTTGGGGGGAGAATTTCTTCAAACAATGAGGCCAAGCTGAAAAAAGGGTGACCATTCAAGAACGATCAGGAGAATTGAGAGAAGTCCCAAGCACAATCACAAGTGTTCCTTGAATATCCAGAAAAACCATGATTTCATGATAGCCCAGCCTCATTACAACCTAATAAAGACCTTTTGATCCATATTAATTGCTTGCAGGTTCAGATTTTGGAAACGACTATCAATTCTAGTTGTTCAACAGTGGTGACAAAGATTGAGGGAAACACTTACCCGTGAGAATGAGAGATTTCCTTGGTTTATCACTTACTACTTTAATTGCTATTATTGAGAAAATTTAATTGATGTTTGTATTTCTATTCTGATTGATGTATGGTAACATCCCCTGATCCTGAGTTTTTCTTATGTTTGGAAAATGACTGCTACTTAGGAAAGAGTTGAGGGATAGTTCCTTAAATTTGTTTTTAATTATTAGGAATACACTGAGAATAGAATTATTTTTTTATTGCAAGGAGGTCTCTTTCTTGAGGACAAGCAAGAAGTTAAGTTGGGGGGATTTTGATAAGTGAAAATTAGTTGATAAATTAGAGTACTTTATAGTTCACTTATCAAGGATAAAATGGTAATTTTGCCCCAGTTTAATCCCTTTTTATTAAATATTAGAGAAATTGTATTTATTAATCTAAGATTTGAATTTGATGCTATTTTGATAGAAATATTGCTGATTTTTGCAGAATATTGCAAAGATTTGATTTGAAGAATAAATAACATTAAATGAGGGAGATATCTGCAAGACTTTAGATTGATTGAAGACATTTAATGAAGATTTAAAGAAGATTTGAAGCCATTAATGAGGAGATCACTGCCAATCAATCAAGGATCCTGCAGACAAGTTTCCCAATTAAATCAAAGATTGCTCAATAAATGCAAAGATATCATCAAAACAGAGAAACAAGGAAAGACAAATCTGCCAAAACCAGTCTCGGGGAGAGATCAAGATTAAAAAGAGAAAGTTGGAGCTGCAGAACGCTACCTGCGCTATAGCGCAGGATGAAGCGCAGACTCTCTGGAAGTTGCGCCCCATCCTGCGCTGTAGCGCAGCCTGGAGTGTGATGATAAATTCGGCAAGTGTACCGAATCGTCACAAGTAATATAATGAAAGTAGAGTATCGTCCCACATAGATTGAAGTTCAAGTACCAATTAACAGGGAGTTTAACTAGTTGAATAGAAAATTATGAGTGTGAATGATGAATTCTAAGCTATGCAGAAAATTAAACCAGAAAACTAAACCAGCAAAATTGAATTGATGCAAAGAACAAAATAAGAACACAATATTGATGAAGAACAATATCAACAAATGGTTAGGGCTTGGTTCCTTTTAATTCTCACTCCATGTAGCAAATTATTCAACTCAATTGTTATGATTTAATTCATGATCCAATTCACTTAGATAGTTAAATCCCAATTCCTTGGTGAATTAACCCTATATCTACAATTAAGAACCCTAATTCCTTAGGTGAATTCAATTGTGACATGCATTAACAACAAGAATTGATAAAGATCACACAAGAATCAATTCCTATTCCTAGGCAATTAATTACTCATGTTGTTTACTTCAGATCCAAGTTTTCTCCAATTTTCCAATTGTGAGAATCACTCTCAATTCATGCATTGGTTGATCAAGTCAATGAAGCATTAAGATTGAAAGTAAACAATGTAATTGCATCATAACAATCTGAATTGAATTCAAGAAACGAAATTACATGGAGTTTGAATCAAAATTCCCCAATTCCTAACCTAAGAAATTCAACAAACCATTACAAAAGAGAAGATAAAGGAGAAGAGAATTGCAAACTCAAAGAGAAACTCCATTGAATCAAGAACCCTAGCTTCCACTTGGTTTTGATCTTCAGGAGAAAGAGAGAAAAGGAGAGAAAATTCGAGTGGAGAAGTGAAAAAACTGAAAAATGGGAAAGATTTCCGCTAAAAAAAAAACTAACAGCAACTATTTATAGTGATTCTGTCAAATCGTGTCCCCACACAGATCCTTCCATGTTCCCACACGAACATGGCAGAGAGCAATTTCTAAATTCTGCAGCTTCTATTGGTTTTGTGTCCTCACACAGCTTCAGCTTGTCCTCACACGATTCTGGCAGAATGTAAATATCTCAATTTGCACCACTTTTGGCTCAACTTTCATTGTTTGATCTTTCCAATGACTTCCAAAATTGCTTCTCTTCACTTCTTTCTTTATTATTTTCCAAAAAATTCCTAAAAACAACAAAACAAAGAAAAATTAGAGAAAAATACTATTATTTACTAAAATCACTCAAAATACAAACAACTCAATCATATACAAATTTTAGCTACAAATTTACAAAATTATCAAACTAAACTACTAAAAACTACCTAAAATAATCCTATAAATCTACTACTAAAGTGGATTTATCACAACCCCAAACTTAGAATTTTGCTTGTCCCCAAGCAAACAATTAAAGCTCAATCAAGAATATTTCTAGACAAACAAAAGGTTGACATCCACAAGTGAACATCCCAATTCTTTACATCTTTCCAAAGCTAATCATTCAATTCCAATCCATTCCTCAAACAATTAACATAAGTGTTATAAAAAATCAAACAATTGCAGCACCTAACATCAAGATATCTTAGTCCAACTTGAAACAATGCAAGATAAAATATGCAAAAGTTTGACAAGGAAAAGTATGAATTGCATTCACAACCCTCACAAGGTAGTGTTTCCCTCATCACTCTTAGTGTTTAAAAGGTACTGTTTCTCTCAAAATTACTACCCACTCAAGATCCATTACCATAGGCTTGACAATGTTCTAAAACTTCTATTGCAAAAACAAGTGCAATCACAAATCATGAGGACTTTTATTTGGGTTGAAATGGGGCTTGGGACAAGGTAGGAAAATTTAGGATCTAGTTAACCCCAAGAGAATTAAAGGATATATGTGATGAGCTCAAGAATTAAGTATGAAGTTCACTCATCCTTCCTTGATTTCCTTTCACTGCCCTTCATCATTTTTATTTATTTTGAACTTCTATTTTTTTTTCTTTTTTCTGAACTTTTTTTTTTCAACAGCGCAATTTTTATTTTCTTTTCTATTGTAACTCTCTTTTTATATCAACGTGCTTTCTTTTGTTTTTTTTTTATATATCAACGCATTTTTAACAGCACAACACAAAATTTTTTTCTTTGAAATAAAACAAGTTTGCTTTCCCACCCCAAACTTAAAACATTTGCTTGCCCTCAAGCAAAAATAGAAAGTAACTCCAAACTTAATTTCAAAAACTCATCTTTAAATGTGTCATATATCCTTGAATCCTAGAAGGGGAAGGACATTAATGGTTTTTCACTTAAGGCTTGTAATGAGCTTAGAAAAAAGAATGGGAAAAAGGCTCAAAGGGGCTAAGCAAAGGGAAATAATTTTTCAGGGTGGTTTATTTAGCCCAATGGTTAACACAAGAAAAATAATGCCTCAATCATGCATGTGGAAGCAAATGAGAAACAATTTCAACTAAGAACAAAGTCAAGTTCTAGAATGAAATCCCAAGGAGTAGTCAATCACACAACAAAGAATCAATGAAAGTGTATAGCCCAAAATCCTCACAGGGTAATGTTGTGATTACAATCCAACTAATTCAAAGATCTACTTCCACATAATTATCAAGCAAAGATCAAGAATTTCCAATCAATCAAGATGTTCAGAATTTGCAATTGAAAATTGAGGAACACTTATGGAAATTGCCCAGGAATAAGATTATTATCAAATAGATTAGAGTGAAATTAAAATGAAGGAGTCATGGGATGCTTCAGAAGGAATTCGGCAAAGAAATCAAGCTTTCCTAAACAAAGAAAACAAACTAAGAAAACAAACTAAAAATAGAACAGAACAAACTATTATTTACATCCTAATCTATATAATGACTAGCAAAAACTACATCCTAAAAATATGTTCAAAAACAAATACTAAAACTAAACAAAACAAACAAAAAAAAAATTATGAATATGTACAAAACAACTCTATGAAGCTATATGAATATCAAGTGCCAAACAGTGAATCATGGTGTGTGAGCCATAAAATGTGGTGCAAAATCTCTGTTCCTAAAATTCCTTGAAATAATGCTCTCAGAGATTAATCAAACAGTGAGTAGAACATTTTTACAAACAATGTTAAATGCAAGGAAGTAGAAAATTCTCACAAGCATTTTATCAAACATTTCTCAAGCATTTAAAACACAACTGCAATTCAAATTTATTCCAAGAATAATACCTCACAGTGAAGACACATGCAATGAACTCGCACAACTCCAACAATTTCACAGTGAAAATCAATAAACCAGTCAACCAATCACTCTCTCAATTATTAAAATAAGAAAGAGAGTAAAAATGAACATACCTGTGAAGCCCTAAAAATGTTAATTCACTGAAAGCCCGTGAATCACCCCTTGTAAAAAGTACCAGCCGTGAAAGAAATAGGAATTAAAAGAAAAACAAATATGATGAGTAGGGAAAAGGGACAGAGGGAAGGAAAGGAACAATGAATTGAGATTGGAAATAAAGAAGGAAGAACAACACGCAGAAGAATGGTGAGCAACGCACAAAGGAATGAAACGGAGATTTCGAATGAGAGAGGAACTACGGGTCAAATGTGCGCAGAAAGAAGGAAACAATGATTTGGATTGAAAAAAGGGGTACAATGGAATGGTTGTTGGGTAGAAAGTAGAAATAATAATGATTTGGGCTGCACGTAGAAAAAAAAGAAGACGAAGAAAGAAAAGATTGATGAAATAAGAAAGGGATACGAGGTATCAGGTAAAACAAAAAGATTTTTTTATTTATAAAAAGAAAATCAGCAAAGTAATAAAATGAAAAGAAAAAAATTACAAAATAATAGATTTTTTTTATGTATATGTGAGAGGTGATGGCTTTTGAAATTGAATCAGAAATCGTGTCCATACATGAGCAAAAGAGTGTCCTCACCAAAATCAGGCAGAGAGCACCTACAGTCACAATTCCCTTCTTTCTTTTCTTTTTCATTTTCGTGTCCCCACATGAGTCAAGGCTTGTGAGGACACGATTCTGGCAGAGGCTAATTTGAGCATCAGACTTGTTCAAAAATTGCTTTTTAATTTTCGTGTCCCCACGTGTCTCAGAGCTTGTGAAGACACGATTCTGGCAGAAACCAATTTTAAGCATCAGCAGATTTTTTCAATTTCCTGCAACACCAATTCACTTGTTAGTCATGAAAACACAATCAAAGTATCAAACAAGTAACAAAATATTACAGTACTCTTAATTTTCCAGAATACATTATGCCTAACGAAATTAAATCCTATGAACAAAAGGTGAACAACATTAAAAAAATATGAAACTAAAGCTTTTGAATTATGGGTTGCCTCCCATATAGCGCTTCTTTAATGTCATTAGCTTGACACAAAATTCTCCTTCAAGGTGGCTGAAAGCATGATGGGAATTTTACTCCTTTTTCCTTTACTGCATTGTATCTTAATCCACCATCAAAAATCTTCAAATGCTTCCTTTGGTGCTTTTCTCCAATTATCCATGACAGTTCAAACACCACTTGAGGGATGGTTAACTTTGGACTTTCATCTCTTTCAACTTCAACTTTCAAAATAGAGATTGTTAATCCAATTGTTGCTTTATTATCTCCAATCACTGTCAACATTTTCTCTTCATTTGTTTTTGATAAACCATTACACTTTTCTCCAATCTCTTTTTCTGTTTTGATAAATCACTACTGATGATCATTAGCTTAGCATCTCCCTCCCCAACATCATATTTCATATCAGAGGGTAGAAGCTCAATTTCAATCTCTAGCTTCTCTTGCTTTTCCTCCTCTTTTTACAGCTCTTCTTTCATCAAATTTATAGATGAGTCATTTTGTGCTTCTTGGTTTGGCAAACACTCCCCTATTTTCAAATATTCCTTAGAACAATTATCATTGATATCAAGGAATTTGGAAAATTGCTCATCCTTTTCTTTCTTCTTGGTCACAATAGGATAAGGTAGCTTGACATAATAGGGTATTTTCTGTTCCTTCTCCGAATCTCTCAACAATTGCTTCATTGTCTTCTTCCAAGGTGCATTTTCATCAACCAATTTTAGTTTAGGACTCTCTTCTTTTTCTTCTTCAACTTGCTCTATTTCTTCTTCACAATCAACTTTTTCTGTATAAACTTCTTCTAACTTGTATTGTCTCTTCACTTGAGTCTCCTTAATTTGAGGTTCAACCACCTTGCCACTCCTTGTAGTTATTGACATGCATTGTTCCTTTGGATTGACAATGGTGTTTCCCGAAAATCCTCCCTGTATAAGTTCAGACATCTGGTTGGAAAGCTGTCCAACTTGATTCTCTAGATTCTTGATAGAAGACTCTCGATTCTTGAGACTTGTATCTATATCCTGCATAAAAGAAGAACTTTCTTGTGTTAGTTTAAGAAGAGCATTTTCAAATGCAGAAAGTCTACCAATCTCTTGCTCATCATATTGCACATATGATTCTTCTTGTTGGTATTGCATTTTAATTGGTTGAAGAGGTTGTTGCCACAATACACTTTGATTATATCCATAATCTTCCTGTTGGTAGAGTGGATAATGATCTGAATTTTGCTGCACAAATCCTCCTCCTTGCTGAAAATTGACATTGCTTTGTTGGGGATTCGATTGTCTCTTTGCATAATTTGAATTAAACTTGTTCTGCTGATAGGATTGCCTACAAGAAAAATTATTTTGTCTTTGATAATTTCCCATAAAGTTGCCTTGCTCAAAATCTTGTTGTGGGAAGAAATCTTCTTGTAAATCACAAGCTCCATTTGGATGATTTCCTTGACAAAAATCACAGACCAAAATACTTTTCTTCCTAGTTTTGAATTGCATATTATGCACTTGTTGAATTAACCATCTACCTGCAATGAGAGAACTTTATTCCAAGCAAATAATGCTTCAAATTGATATCTATCCATGATTAAACAGTAACTAATTCAACTTTCTATTCAAATTTTCTTTACACACAGAGAAGGGAATTTTTATAATTAAGTTAGTAGCAAACAAAATGGAAAAGAAGAAATGAATCAAAACAGTTAGTGTATCTAATCTAATCTAAAAAAAACAGAATCCAATCTAGCAAATCCACTGCATTATTGATATTGAAACTATCAATCCCCGGCAACGGCGCCAAAAACTTGATGATAAATTCGGCAAGTGTACCGAATCGTCACAAGTAATATAATGAAAGTAGAGTATCGTCCCACATAGATTGAAGTTCAAGTACCAATTAACAGAGAGTTTAACTAGTTGAATAGAAAATTATGAGTGTGAATGATGAATTCTAAGCTATGCAGAAAATTAAACCAGAAAACTAAACCAGCAAAATTGAATTGATGCAAAGAACAAAACAAGAACACAATATTGATGAAGAACAATATCAACAAATGGTTAGGGCTTAGTTCCTTTTAATTCTCACTCCATGTAGCAAATTATTCAACTCAACTGTTATGATTTAATTCATGATCCAATTCACTTAGATAGTTAAATCCCAATTCCTTGGTGAATTAACCCTATATCTACAATTAAGAACCCTAATTCCTTAGGTGAATTCAATTGTGACATGCATTAACAACAAGAATTGATAAAGATCACACAAGAATCAATTCCTATTCCTAGGCAATTAATTACTCATGTTGTTTACTTCAGATCCAAGTTTTCTCCAATTTTCCAATTGTGAGAATCACTCTCAATTCATGCATTGGTTGATCAAGTCAATGAAGCATTAAGATTGAAAGTAAACAATGTAATTGCATCATAACAATCTGAATTGAATTCAAGAAACGAAATTACATGGAGTTTGAATCAAAATTCCCCAATTCCTAACCTAAGAAATTCAACAAACCATTACAAAAGAGAAGATAAAGGAGAAGAGAATTGCAAACTCAAAGAGAAACTCCATTGAATCAAGAACCCTAGCTTCCACTTGGTTTTGATCTTCAGGAGAAAGAGAGAAAAGGAGAGAAAATTCGAGTGGAGAAGTGAAAAAACTGAAAAATGGGAAAGATTTCCGCTAAAAAAAACTAACAGCAACTATTTATAGTGATTCTGTCAAATCGTGTCCCCACACAGATCCTTCCATGTTCCCACACGAACATGGCAGAGAGCAATTTCTAAATTCTGCAGCTTCTATTGGTTTTGTGTCCTCACACAGCTTCAGCTTGTCCTCACACGATTCTGGCAGAATGTAAATATCTCAATTTGCACCACTTTTGGCTCAACTTTCATTGTTTGATCTTTCCAATGACTTCCAAAATTGCTTCTCTTCACTTCTTTCTTTATTATTTTCCAAAAAATTCCTAAAAACAACAAAACAAAGAAAAATTAGAGAAAAATACTATTATTTACTAAAATCACTCAAAATACAAACAACTCAATTATATACAAATTTTAGCTACAAATTTACAAAATTATCAAACTAAACTACTAAAAACTACCTAAAATAATCCTATAAATCTACTACTAAAGTGGATTTATCAGAGCGCAGGTCACGCTGATTTGCTCCCCGTTGCCGTTTTTAGATAGATTTCTCCCCAAATTGCTTTGTCTTTCCTTAGTCTATAAATAGGAACCTCTTGCACCAATCAAAGGAGGCTGGACAGTGCACGATCATTGTAATTCAATCTATATTTCAGTGATAATGTACCGGACCTAAGTTTAGAGTAGGAGAGGAGGAGCGCTTCACAAGGATTGAAGATGGTGACAACATCTTCGGTGGTTTGTATGACTACTTTGTGTAGTTAACTCTCCATTAGGATTGGATGTAATTGATTCTGTCCCCAAATGTATGTAAATTCTATATTATTATTTATGTGCTCTCTGTCTATAATATTGGTAATCTTATTCTATACTTAATTCCTAATTCCCACGCTTGGGTCTGGAGTTATAGGCTAGTCTTGACTTAGTTAGTTTTGACTAGGATTGAGAGTGGGGGAGAGGATTCTAAAGAAACTCACTCTCTGATTGGATAAGAGGACTCGGTAGCCAGGGTTCCTTTACGGGGGCATTGCTTATGATTGATGGGTAGTGTGAGTACTCTAATGAAGGGTGTTCCAATATGTTAGGCATGGTTTTTGAATTACCGATAGCAAAGGATTAGTTGATTGTGAATCCCGGAAGCAAGAGGTGGGTATATCTAATGAGTGATGGGTAGTGACAGTACTCTAGCGAAGGTATACTTTATTTGGTAGGCCCCGTATTTCAATTAGTCCTTTACAAACTAAACAAAAGAGAGCAAAATAAGTCGAGGGTAAGTCTGTCGCTTGGGAGAGCCCGCATGGATTATCTTAGAGTGTGTGAGATCGCTGGTAACTCAGGGTCTTAGCAATAAAGTTTGTCTACAGTATTATAGAGTAAACCTAAAATAATAGATAGTTTTTACATGCATAAAGGGTGCGATGAGATGAAGTTCAATCCTAATCCAAGTAAAGTGTCTCTAACTCTTCCTTTCTAATTCCAATTAATATTTACTTTCTATTTACAATTCCGCAACTATACTCTCTAAACTGTACTTTCTCTTGATAAATAGATCACAGTCTACATAGATTAACTGTTCCCTGTGGATACGATACTCTTCTTACTATTATACTGCTGGATTTGTGGTTCGCTTGCCAGAAACCCATCACTCCTCCCAAAACTCCTCAGCTGAATGGTTTAGCGGAGAGGATGAACATGACATTACTTGAGAGGGTGAGATGTATGCTCTCAGATGCTAAGTTACCCAAGCATTTCTGGGGAGAGGCACTATACGCAGTGGTGCATGTTATTAATCTCACTCCTACTGTTATTCTTGACAGTGAAGTTCCTGATAAAATTTGGTTTGGCAAGAATGTGAGCTATAATCATTTGCGTGTCTTCGGTTGCAAGGCATTTGTTCATATTCCAAGGGATGAAAGATCCAAGTTGGATGCGAAGACAAGGCAGTGCATCTTTATTGGTTATGGTGAAGATGAATTTGGCTACAGGTTTTATGATCCTGTTGAGAAGAAGCTTGTTAGAAGCCGTGATGTACAGTTCATGGAAGGCCAAACCATTGAGGACATTGATAAGGTGGAGAAGACTACACCCGAGAAAGATAGAAATCTGACTGATGTTGATCCTATGCGATTGCCTGTTAACAATCTGGATAATGTTGAGGGAAGTGTTCAACATGGTGAACAACATGATGATTTTGATGATCAACAGCTTGGAGATGGATTTGATGTTCCTATTGATGATGACCAGGAGGAGCATGATATGTCACATGATGAGAATGTTGATGATGCACCTGAACCACCTAAAGTCCAACTCAGGAGGTCTAACAGACAGAGACTACCTTCTACCAGGTATTCTTCTGATGAGTATGTGACCTTGACTGATGGTGGAGAACCTGAGTATTTTGAAGAGGCTTTGGAAAGTGAAGAAAAGCAACAGTGGCTGGATGCAATGCAAGATGAGATGAAATCTTTGCATGATAATCACACTTATGACTTGGTGAAATTGCCTAAGGGCAAGAGGGCCTTAGAAAACAGGTGGATATTCAGGGTGAAGCATGAGAGTAATTCTGTGTCTCCAAGGTACAAAGCCAGATTAGTGGTGAAAGGCTTCAGATAGAGAAAGAGTGTTGATTTCAATGAAATTTCTCACATGTGGTGAAGATGTCATCCATTAGAGCAGTTTTGAGTTAGGCTGCTACTCTTGATTGGGAGGTAGAGCAAATGGATGTGAAAACTGCTTTCTTTCATGGTGATTTGGAGGAAGAGATTTATATGAAGCAACCTGATGGCTTTCAGGTTAAAGGCAAGGAAGACCATGTGTGTAGGCTGAGAAAGAGCCTATATGGTTTGAAGCAGGCTCCGAGGCAGTGATATAAGAAGTTTGAGTCTTTTATGTGTGAGCAAGTCTACAAAAAGACTATTTCTGATCATTGTGTCTTTGTTAAAATGTTTTTTGATGATGACTTTATTATCCTGTTATTGTATGTTGATAACATGCTTATTGTTGGGAAAGATGTTTCCAGGATTAACAGGTTGAAGAAGCAATTGGGCGAGTCATTTTCCATGAAAGACATGGGAGCTGCTAAACAGATTCTTGGTATAAGAATCATTCGTGATAGAGAGAAGAAGAAGCTTTGGCTGTCAGAGGAACAGTACATAAAAAAGGTGCTGCAGAGATTCTAGATGGAAAATGCTAAGGCTGTGAGCACTCCTCTTGCAACTCATTTTAAATTGAGTGCTAAACAGAGTCCTTCAAATGAAGCTGGGAAGTCCGACATGGAAAGAGTTCCTTATGCATCTGCGGTGGGTAGTTTGATATATGCAATGGTGTGTACTAGACCAGATATTGCACATGTTGTTGGTACAGTTAGTAGATTTTTGTCAAACCCAGGTAAAGAACATTGGAATGCTGTGAAATGGATTCTGAGGTATCTTCATGGTACTGTTGATATGAAGCTTTGTTTTGGAGGTGATAAGCCTACCTTGGTTGGCTACTCAGATTCAGATATGGATGGAGACATTGATTCCAGAAAGTCCACTTCGGGCTATTTGATTAAGTTTGCAGGGGGAGCTGTGGCTTGGCAATCAAAGCTGCAGAGGTGTGTAGCATTGTCTACTACAGAGACGGAGTTCATTGCCATTACTGAAGCATGCAAGTAGTTGCTATGGTTGAAGAAATTCTTGCAGGAGCTTGGTTTTGTGCAGGACATATATCCTTCATTTGTTGATAGTCAAAGTGCTATCCATCTTGGTAAGAATTCAACTTTTCATTCTAGGTCCAAACATATTGATGTAAGGTATCATTGGATATGTGATGCTTTGGATGCTAAGCTGTTGGAGTTGGTTAAAATTCATACTGATGATAATGGTGCTGATATGATGACTAAAGCACTACCAAGAGGCAAGTTTGAAGTTTGTTGTGAGATCGCCGGTTTGGCGGTTATCTCCACATAGTTGTGAGGGGGAGATATGTTGGGTATTGGGCTCCCTTCCTATGTGGAGAAAAGGCCCAAATTGGGAAGCCCACTTGATGTCTCACTTAAGTAAGTGGAGAGGGGCTTTAAGTCAGCAAGAGGGAAGTGTGAAGGTCTCAAGTCAGAGAACACCAAACACTTTGAGAGAAAGGACGAGAAAAAGTCATTCCCGTTTCTACACAAAGCTGCGACCGTAAAACAACCACTGCAGATTCGTTCACCGTTGGATTGGGCTGAAAATTTAGCAGCTGGTTCGGGACATCTGGTTCCGCATTCTGAAAGGTTGGATCGTTGATACGAAGTCTGGTTTGGGAGTTATTCAGCTCGTACGGTAGCTGTGTATTTGGGGTTTTTCATCTTCCCTTGTTCTCTATTTGTAAGCTTTATTGCTTTGTTGTTTGGCTGGGTGTTAGCACTATTTTGTGCAGTTGATTGAGACTCTTTTGTACCCTTTGCTGATCATAGTGGAGCTATTTCTTTGGTCTGGACGACCCGTGGTTTTTACCCTTGCTTTGAGGGATTTTCCACGTTAAAATCTTGGTGTCTTTGTTTGTGATTTGGTGATTTATTTTTGCTGTTCATTGGCTGTTGCTCCTCATAGATTCTTGCAAGTTAGGGGGATTTATTTCCGCTGCATTAACCGTTTGAGTGTGCTCTGTATTGTTATTGTTGTTGTTTCCCCATCAAATTTCACATTCCAAGTTCTGGATTCTGGGTTTCAATCTATATCCCTCACGGTATCTTCTGGAGCTAGTAGTTGGATTTGCACTGCCATCTACGCAAAGTCCAATTCCTAATGTCTAAATGCAACTTTGGAATCACCTCCAACAACTGCGTTCAATTTTCCATCTTCCTTGGATTCTCATGGGAGATTTTAATGACATATTGTTTGCTTCAGAGCAGCGTGGAGGTAATTACAATTACTCTCGGGCAGCAGCTTTTGCGAATATGTTGGATGGGTGTTCTTTAATGGACTTAGGATTTTTTGGGAGCAATTTCACTTGGCAACGTCCTGGACCTGGGGGTCGCATGCTTTACCGCCGCTTAGATAGAGCTCTTTAATTTCTGATAATGCTTGGAGACTTTCCTTCTTAGACCAGTTGTTAAGGAGGAAGTCCATGATGCGCTAATGAGTATTAAATCTTACAAGGCCCCCGGTCTGGATGGATTCCAACCAATCTTCTTCAAACTTTACTGGAACGTTGTGGGAGATAGCGTTTGGAATTTAGTAAGGGAGGCGTTTCAAACAGGAAGAATTGATGCTACTCTTGCAGAGACTCTCATTGTTTCGATCCCAAAGATTGACCATCCTTTGGCTTTCAAGGATTTTCGACCAATAAGCTTATATAATGTGATTTATAAGCTCATTACTAAAGTTCTGGTTGCTAGAATAAGACCTTTTTTTGAAGGATCTCATAAGTACCCTTCAAAGTAGTTTCATTCCAGGGAGGGGGACTAGTGACAATGTGATTATCCTACAAGAGGTTCTACATCATATGCATAAATCAAAGAGCAGGAAGGGTGATCTTATTTTTAAGTTAGACTTGGAGAAAGTCTATGATAGGGTGGACTGGGATTTTCTCAGGCAAGTTCTAATGGAGTTTGGGTTTCCTTCCCTCACAATCAGTCTCATAATGAGTTGTGTAACTTCATCAACTCTAAGCCTCATTTGGAGTGGTAGCAGATCTCCTTCTTTTTCTCCTAAAAGAGGCCTCCGTCAAGGTGATCATCCGCTCTCTCCATACCTATTTGTTCTTTTGTATGGAAAAATTGGGATTGATGATTTCAGAAGCGGTTGCTCATAACCAATGGTTACCGGTGAAGATTGCTAGAGAGGGACCACATATTTCTCATTTATTTTTTGCCGATGACTGTTTACTCTTCATGAAGGCAAAAAATGCGCAGGTGAGATTCATGTCTAATTTAGTTAACGATTTTTGTAAAGCTTTAGGGTTGAGGATAAATTTACAAAAGTACAGACCTATAGCTTCAAAGTCTGTTTCCAATGTGAAGAAACAAAGGTTTACACAGATTTCAGAAATTGCTTTTACTACCAGTTTGGGTCGCTATTTGGGTTTCACAGTCTTTCAAGGGAGACCTCGCAAGGAGTATTTTGATATGGCTTTGGAACGCATCAATTCCAAGTTGGCGTCTTGGAAGCAGAGGTTGTTAAATAAGCCTGGGCATTTGACACTTGTGAATTAAGTTCTTGCAGCTGTGCCAACTTACTTAATGCAAGCTTATTGGCTTCCTCAAAATGTTTGCAATAGGTTGGACAGTGTAGCTAGAAATTTCATATGGAAGAATGAGGATAACAAAGGCATGAATTTAGTTGGCTGGAATAAAGTAACGCGCATGAGGAAGCATGGTGGTCTTGGTGTTAGAGTGGCTCGGCTTCAAAACATATCTTTGCTAGGTAAGCTTATTTGGGAGCTCATTCATGGTAATAAACTTTGGGCACGAGTTTTCAGGGGTAAATATCTTAAGGACAACAACATTCTTGAAGTCTCCATGTCAAGAGGATCTTATGTGTGGAACTCAATATTAAAGGCCCGCAAAGATTTGCTATCTGGTTTTACTTTTAAGCTAGGAAATGGAGAGACAAGTTTCTGGCATGATGATAACTGGCTAGGCAGTGGGCGGTTGTGTGATCATGTTCCTTTCGTTGATATTCATGATGTGGATAAAAAGGTGAAGGGTGTTTGGAGTAATGAGGAGTGGTAGCTAAGCAACCTGTGGACATACTTACCTAGAGAGATTGAGGAACAAATTATCCAACATAGACCTTTTCTTAACCATGGAGTTGATGATGTGTATGTGTGGCGCAGTTCTTTATTAGGTATTTACACACCTCGTAGTGCTTATATTTGGCTTCTACAACAGTGTTATGTTGTAGATAATTTTTCTTGGTCATGGATTTGGATTTAGGGTTTGGCTTCTTTGCCACAACTCTCTTCCAACAAGAGGTATAATTGCTCATCGTGGAATTCAGATTAGTGGAATCTGCCCAAGGTGTGGTGAGAGTGAGGAAAGTATTCTTCATTGCCTGAGAGACTGTTTCAAAGCTAAGGAAATTTGGGATGCTTTTGGTTACTCACAAAGATCATCATTTTATCTTTCAACTTTAGCTTCTGATTGGGTCCGGGATAATGTTAAGGAGGATGGAATCTCTTTCTTAGCCATTCTGTGGAAAATTTGGTGTGCTAGAAACCAGGATACTTTTGACCAGAAAGAGACAAGTGGAGGGGAAACAATTTATGTTAGTATGGATTTTGCTAATACTATTAGAAAGGTGTATGGTAGTGCTTCAGATAGTGTTCTGTCTGTTCCTCAAATAATTGGTTGGAGCGCTCCTTCAGAGAACCAAGTTGCTGTCAATACAAATGGGAGTGTTATGGATGGTAGAGCGGGGTTTGGTGGCTTACTTCGTACTTCTACTGGTAATTGGATCAAAGGCTTCTGTGGGTATTTGGGGGGAAAAGACATTCTTTACGCAGAGCTCCTTGCTATTTTGAAGGGATTGCAATTGTGCTGGAGTCTTCAGCTGAGAAATATCAAGGCCATGTCTGACTCCCTCCTAGCTATTCAGCTGATCAAAGGGCATGTTCCTTGTACCCATCATTATGCTACTATTATTATTGTAGTGAAACATATGCTCTCTAGGGACTGGTCTGGCAAGCTTGTGCATGTGTTTCGTGAGGATAATAATACCGCGGACATTTTAGCTAAGCAAGGAGTCATCCAAAGTGTACCTTTTGTGCTTTTAAATGACCCTCCTACTGATGTGCTCCATAGTCTCCAAGCGGATGCTTTAGGGGTCTTGTTTCCTAGAATTTAGTATTTTCTCTTTTTGTTTGTTTTTTCTTTTGCTTGTAGCTTTTCTCTCCATTTACCAAAAAAAATATTATTATTAGTATATATACATTTAGTAAGATTATTAATACAATACAATAATGAAGCGCGGATGAATCTGGTATGGCCAAACTGTATGTTTCCTTGGCTATCTCTAGCAACTAATGCAATTACTCCATGTTCATTATGCATGTTATAAGATGCATCTTTGTTAATCTTAATAATACCTTCTCTAGGAGGTCTCCTGTAATTTTGATTTGTGTGACTTGGAGGAGAGGGACCCGAAATCCCTGCTTGAATGCTAATTTATGCACAATCTGATTGTAGGGCCTTTGCCCTGATTAGTGTTAGCATAGTGTTTGGGACTTCCTCCTGGAAGACAACCTTGTTTCTGTCTTATTTCCTAATACTCCAAAGAATATTGCATGCACCCGACTAGAGCCTTCTCTGACCAGTCAACCATATTAGTAAGGGTATCATACAACCACTAGGAGAAACTAACTTGAACCCCATCAAAAGATAGTTGTATCTGGGATCCAAACCATACAGCTCTAGTCCACTGACACAATAGAAGGGTATTCTCTAGGTCTTCAACCACTGTTTGACAGATTGTGCATGTATTATCTCATGCAATTTTCCTTCTAAATAATTCCCCTTTAATTGGGAGGATTCAGTGGCAGGATTTCCAGAGGAAAGTTCTGATCTTCTGAGGAACCTGAAGACCCCAAATGGTTTTCCAGATGTTGTGTGGGAAAATGTTAGAGGAAGAGGGTATAGATGGGTCAAAAGTAGGTTACCATCTTTGGAGCGAGGCTAGATAAATAGATCATGCTCAAAAGACCAGCTAATAGGGGTTTGGTAGATTTGATTCTGAAGGTGGGGGAAGATATTGTTGTTGTTCATATCACGGTTCCAGGCTTTGCCACCATCAATCAATTCTTCAACTGTTTGCACTGTCGAACCAAACCTTGGATTAAGCTTCCCTCCTGATCCCAACCAATTGTCCTTAGTAATATGAACACTTGCACCTGTTGCTATTAACCATCTACCTTCCTTTCGAATTAGATTCTTTGCATGGAGTATTCTATTCCAAGCCCATGAACCATCTCTCTTCCTCTTAGCATTTAGGAAATTTGAGTCCGGGAAATACACTCCTTTTTTTAGCACCCTCACCCAAAGAGCTTGAGGGTTATTCTGAATACGCCAGGCTTGGTTGGAGAGCAAAGAATCATTCATGATAGCAAAATCCTTGAACCCCATTACATGTATATGAAGACCCGTTTAGGATTGCTATTTCGGAAAGAGTAATGATACAGCTACATAAAACAGTGCAACACTGTTCTTCCAACATAGCAAACTTGTGCCCTCTCCCGTACTGTTTTCTCTCTCTCTCTCTCTCCCCGTGTGCTCTTCCCCTCAGAAAAACAGTGTGCTACAATTGTTGTACCACACTGTTTTATGTACAAGAACAATTACTATTTCAGAAATGCTCAGTGTACATATGTAGGAACACAGGGAAACACTAGAAGGGGGGTTGAATAGTGTTTCTAAATATTTTAGAAAGCTTTTCGCAAACAAGTTTTCAAAACAGAATTTCAGATAGGCTTTTGGAGGGCTGTCTGAAGTTTTCAGACGGTTTGTAAAAATTGTTTTTTAAAAGATATTTTGTGCCTTTTAAAATATTAGATTAATTACTCAGACCCCTTGATTAGTTTAAACTGAATTTACAAGAGATAAGGGTAAGAAAACTTAGCCACAGAATTTATCCTTTCTGGTTCACTCACTACCATTTGTGAACTACGTCCAGTCCCAATGCCAACTAGCAATTGGATTTTCTCTTAATCTTTCAAGATTACAAGTATTCTTTTACAGACAAGCCTCTTCAGGCTCTACAACCCAAGTATTCTTTTTCAGACAAGCCTCTCCAGGCTCAACAACCAAGTATTCTTTTACAGACAAGCCTCTCCAGGCTCAAAAACAAATACAAATGAGAGAAATGCTTAAGCTCACAAACTATATCAGTTTTGAGACTTAAACAGTTACAGATTGTACAGAAATTACTGAGGTATGCTCAGAATAAAACAATATGTGTACAAAGATAAAAATATTTATCAGAGTGTTGCAGCGAAAAACTTGCAGAGTTTTTGTTCTTTTTTTTAATTCTTCTCTCTTCTGATGGTCTTCAAGGATGGGGGTATTTATACCCAAATATTAGTCCGTTGGAGAAAACCACCGTTTGTGAAATACATGAATTCCGTTGTGAGACAACCTGCTGTATGCACAAAATATTCTCTGACAAATCTGACACATTGCAGTTTTTGCTCCTGCCAAAAAGCTGCTATTTATTGTTGCTGCAATGGCTGCGTAGCAGAGGACACGTTGTGGCAGAGAACGTGCTTGAAATGCAACGAGGATTGCCAGCTGTTGTAGCAGAGATCGTGTGTGATTCAAAATGAGATTCAGACAGGTCTTCACAAATTCAGACAAGAGACGCCACGTCATCAAGGGACTTCAGACAGCGTTGATGCTTCAGACAGGGTGCACTGCTTCAGACAGCTTCTGCACTTAGTCTTTTTATATGAACTTTTAATGGCTCTTGCTGAAATCATAGATGAAAGATTTAACTTTATGAGAATCTATGATAAGTATTTTAAGCCAAATTTGTTATTCATTAAAACTTGGGAATATTTCTGTCTTAAAACATCATAAACCACTTTATGATATTTTTGAGATTCAACAACATAAAACAGTATGTACACAAATTTTATCATTGCTCCATTCACGCCCACCCAAAAAAAGGAGAGAGAAAATAGTAAAAAGAAGAGGGAGCGTCATATCAATATGAGATTAATATGCCGGTGTATGTGAATCAGCACTCTTACTATTTGAGCTAAGACCCATTGAATATGTAGCATGAGACCTGTTTAAAACATTTGGGCTGGGATTGACATTGACTAGTCCGATTTAGTGGTAAGCTGAAAATCTAATAATACAACTCAACTCTTTTTTTGTCCAAAAAAAACTTTTTTTTCTTGACAAAATAAAACTCAACTCTTATTTTTTTACCCAAAAAAACTATACTTTTTTTGTGCTTGTCTTGCTGTTTTAATCTGTAATGCACTATTATAATATTTTTTATTTAAGATCTTACAAATTATGTATTATTGGACATTTTTCAATAAATGATATTTCAACAAAAAAACTCCAACTCTTTGTGATTGTGACTTGTGAGTCAAACGAATTGATTCATGTGTTGATTACTTTTCTAAAAATATAAATTAATAAAGTTTGATTAAAATAAAGTAACTCATAAAATTAAAATATTGAAATAATATATTAAACTTTATACTATCTTATAGTTTTAATAATAAAATCAAATAATAGGTTATATGTTGTTATAATAATAAATAATGATATATAACAATAAAACTTTTTGTGGAGTTTTTTTTGCCAAAAGGATCGATCCATGAACGCGTCACTTTTCTAAGATATAATATTTTTTTTAAATTTGATTAAAATAGATTAACCTAATAACTTAATAATTTTTTTCGGCAATCTTAATAAAATATTTTAATCACTATAAATTAAAATTAAAATATATAAGTAATATATTAAATTTTATACTATCTTATTATTTTAATGGTACGTAGTACCAAATATAATAGCTAGGTTGTTATATTAAATATTTATTAATAGCTTCATAAATACTTAACAAAATAATAACTTACTTGTATTATATAAATGTAAGAACTCACTCAAAATCTAGTACTCAATATTGTTTTAAGTAACATCTCCTATGATATTTTTTTAAATAATTGATTTTTATATTAGGTTGTGTTTTGATATATATATATAGAGAGAGAGAGAGAGTTAGGTTTAGAATTTTAAAAGTTATGAAATCAATAATAAGTGATGATTAAAAGAAGAGTTAAATATGAAATGAGTTATATATGATGATTTAAAAAGTTAAACATAACAGAAATATATATTAAAAATCATCTCTCAATATGTGTCATTTGAAATTACTCTCATAAAAATCTCTCCAATTTGTCATTTTGTTTTTTATAAACAAAAGCTACTAAAATGAGCACTTTCATATTACAAGAGACACCATAATGTTCCATGCCAATTAATAACACAACAATTAGAGCTGTAAACACACCATAATATTCGGTTTATCATTTGAAACTTTTTCTTTAATTATTTAACACATGTACTATAGTAAATTAGAATTATTTTATCCAAATATAAGGTGAAAAATTGTTTGAGATGGGTTTAATTAGTAGCTAGTGGATTATTTAATTATTGTATAAATCACATGTATCTTTTAGAGGAGATAATATATATACAAACTAGAAAATCCACATGGAGCTAGCTTTTTTAATAAAGATTTTGTTCTATATATACAAAACTCGAACTGAAAAATTTTACTTAAAGAAAATTAAGCATTTATCACTTGCACCAACCTACCTCGTTAATTATTACTAGCTAATGGATAAGTCAAAAATTAAGCACTTATCGTTATACCAAACAACAATAAGTCACAATGTCACATTGTAATGTCACTGCTGATAAGAAAGGAACTTCGGGGCCAAACTACTTGTTTTAAAATAGTTGCCTTAAATTGTCTTGTAATATATAACTTCTAAGATAATTGTAATAAGTTGAGTTAGGTTTATAATTTTAGCCATTATCGATATCAACGTACGTGATGCTTGGAAAAATACATATATTTAAATCGAATCAATCTATCAATAGCCAACCCTATACAATATCTACATTGTAAAAATTGGTTTTTAATTTTCCATTTTGATTGTTTACCGTTTGTGCTAATTAGTAAGCATATCCAATACAATGTAAACTATAAAATTCAAACTGAAAAATCAAAAACCAATTATTAAAATCTAAAAATTAAAAACCGTAAAAATCAAATTTTTTATTGAATTGAATTGATTTTTGAATTCTATTTTAAAACCAATTCAATTCTATCAAAACCGAACCTATATACACATATATTATTTTATTTATAAAATAATCATATATTTATAAAATTACACATATATACTAATATACTTTTATGATTTTATTATTTGATATAATTTTGATATCTATGTAAATATATCAAATTTAAACGAGTTTTAAATTGATTTTTATATCTCATTTTCTCATTTTTATATAATTTTATATTTATATTAATAAATATAAGTTCCTATAAAATATTTATTATTATTTCTAAATTTTATCATTTTTAATTTAATATTTTTTATTTTTTTTAAAAAAAATAAATAATTGATATCCAATTTAAATTGGATCGCTTTTTTTTTAAAAAAAACTGATCTAATAATAAAACAATAAAAATATAATTAATAATGAAATCATATAATTTTTTACCTTAAAATGGACGATTTTTTAAAATCGACGGAAAAAGTAAATCATGAGTACCCCATTAGAGACAATGAGTGGGGCAAATGGCAAATAATACATTTTTTTTTGTTTAACCACGGGTATCTTCCACGAGAGGGAATCCGGTTCGAGCTGAATCCTGTTCGAGCTGGGGCTAACTCTCCCAGCGAGAATTTTTTCTATCCACAAGACTCGAACCCCACTTGAACCAACCCCGTTGGTTGGCAAATAATACATTTGCCAATGCAAGCAACTATGCTTCTTTTTTCAGAAAATAAAAAAATAAAGAAAACTTTGTTAACAAGTACAGCTCATATATATACCCAATTAGGAAAAAAAAGACATTTTAACGTGAATATATATTCTAATATTCGAACCAATGTGAGTTTATTATGGCTAGAGCTCCTTTGTAATATGCCATGTTTTAATCGATATATATTCGATCCGATTCTAATAGATAACTAAAAACTTAAGTACTTGTTACACAAACCAACAAAGACGTACACATGGGAAATGCAGTTTCCTACAATAGGATATATAGAGAGAACAAACATGCATTTCTCAAATTAGCCACTGCCTTTTAACACATACTTACAAGCCAATACATACATCATTGCTAAAAATGATCACTATGCTTAAACGTAAATTCATACAATATTCACTTTGGTCTTTTTAATTTCCAATATATAGCTAGCTGACTTTCATTTTAATTTTTCTTTTCTTTTTTAATGTACTTAAATAATATTCCATCAATTAAACTTTTAATCTTCCAAGTTTAGTATTGGGTTAACTACTCAAATTTAGTTATTCCATTTTTTAATTGTGACAAATGTGATCCTGCCGTTAAGTGAATACTATTCAATTGTTAACAAAAACCGATAACGTGATTAATGTGTTTGACTTGGATTAATGGAATTATTATGTGTCATAGGTTTTAAAATTATTTAAAAAAAAACTTAAACAAATATTAATATTTTCCATTATCCCTTTTTATTTCGGGTATCCCTCTTTCCCGTTTGAATGTTAGGGTTGTGACCCTAATTGTTCACATTTCCAAACCCTTATTATAACAGTTTCTTAACAACAATATTATGACTATATTTTTTATGAATATTGATTTTTAGTGGGATATTGCTTTTCAGTCACATCTTTGTTTTCATTATGCTGCTTTTCAGTCCTCAGCTAAAGAAGGAAGTCAGGAAGAGCCCTAAGAAGAAATTCATGATGACTACTTGGGATGACTCAGAAGAAGAAGGAAGCCTAGCTAGGTGAGGAATCAACCTATCTCTCTGCTTAATGGCTGATGGAGACTCATCAGATGAAGAAACATGTCTGGCAGCAGCCAAAGCCAAGAACATGTGGGTGTTGGACAGTGGATGTTCAAGAGACATGACAGGAGACAAAAGCAAGCTCCTGTCACTTGAAGAGAAGACATCTGGATCGAGTTGTTTCTTTTGGAGACAACAACCAAGCTCAGATCAAAGACATTGGTAAGATTGGTAAGACAAACTCAGCTCAGATTGAAAATGTTTATTTTGTTGAAGCTCAGATCAAGCATGTACCACTTGAACCAACCCCCGTTTGTAGGTTATGTTCTTATAATAATAAATAGGCTTAAATATGTTTTTAGTCTCTATAAATATGGATCATTTTGTTTTTTGATCCCTGTGAATATTTTTTATTTTTCATCCCTACAAAATTTTTTGTTAGCCTTTTTGGTCCCTACCGTTAACTTTACGTTGATGTGGCTAACAGAGTGCCACATCAGCTTGCCACATGTGTTATTTCTGCCAAACTTAAATCTGTATTTAGTCCCTATAAACATGGTCATTTTGTTTCTAGTCCCTATAATTTTTTTCCATCTCTATAATTTTTTTTATATTTTTCATCTCTATCTCATCCTCATCCAACATCATAGTCCTTTTGCTTATATTGCATACACTTGAAATTCTTAAACTCCTCCTAGCTAGGTTCAATAAAATAAGTTCTTTATGTATTCAATTATTTGAAATTTCAATGCACTTAGATTCACTCTATAAAAGGGGAACTTGTAACGAAATTTTTTTTCTCTACTAATTTTTTTCTGTGTATTGACTAACAAAATTTTCATTTGATTTATGTCCGTTAACCTGTAACTTAATGAGATTTGTGTTAACTAACAAAAAGGCTTGTAATTGTAAATCAAATGAAAATTTTGTCAGTCAATGAACAGAAAAAAGAATTGCAGAGAAAAAAAGGTCGTTACAGATTTTCCCCCTATAGAGTATATACAGTGAATTCAAGTGTTATGAAATTTCAAATAATTGAATACACAAAGAACTTTTTTTAAATCCATGAAAAGTTTTAAAATTTCAAGTGTAACAATGCAGTGGAAGCAAAATGACACTGCAATGTTGGATATGGATGAAATTGAGGTAAAAAAATATAGGGACTAAAACCAAAAGGATCATATTTATAGGGACTAAAAATAAATTTAACTTGGGCAGAAATAACACATGTTGCATGCTGATGTGACACGTTTGCTACATCAGCTAAAACTTAAAAGTTAACAGCAGGGACCAAAAAGGCTAACGAAAAATTTTTTAGGGATGAAAGTGCAAAGAAAAATTTTACAGGGACTAAAAACAAAATGATATATATTTATAGGGACTAAAAACATTTTAAGCCTAATAAATAATTATATATAACAATAAAACTTTTTGTGGAGTTTTTTTGCCAAGAGGAGTGCTAGGAACACACTCTTTTGAACACTCTCCCAAACACACTCTATGTGATTGGTTAAAATTCACCTGGGTCCCACCAAATTCGTGGGTCCCACTCCCAAGTGGTGGGACCCATGTGAATTTTAACCAATCACATGGAGTGTGTTAGGGAGAGTGTTCAGAAAAGTATGTTCCTAGCATTTCTCTTTTGCCAAAAGGATTGATCCATGAACGCGTCACTTTTCTAAGATATAACAATTTTTTAAAATTTGATTAAAATAGATTAATCCAGTTAATAACTTAATAAATTAAAATATGTTAATATAAATTAAAATTAAAATATAGAAGTAATATATTATATTTTATACTATCATAATATTTTAATGGCAGTACCAAATATAATAGGTTGTTATGTTAAATATTTATTAATTATTAATTATATTTAATAGCTTCATAAATACTTAACAAAATAATAACTTGTATTATATGTGTAAGAACTCACTCAAAATCTAGTACTTATAAATTATAGTAGTAATATTTTTTATATATAATTTTTTTTGATGAATTTTTTTTATATATAATTTGAAATCATTGGCGTATGTAGGAATTTCGGGGCCTTGGGCAAAAATTAAGAGAGGGGCCATATTAATATAGACTAATAATTTTTATGTTATTTTTCTAGCTTTTTGAGCTGCAAAATTATTTTTTAAAGTTTTATAATAAAGTAATTCTAACATCTCACTCTCAATAGATAATATAGCTAACACATTCAATCTATCTTTGTAGCATAGTTGATCTTAAATATGATTTAATCAATTTTAATTTTGAAAAACTTCTTTCAGCGGTCGCGGCAGTTACAGGTAATGTTAATAATATTCTATAAGCAATGCATGTATTTGGAAAAGAACCTAATCTTTTTATGTAGTTCAATATTTTTAATGATGTGTTAATTTCATTTGTTAGAATTTATTTCAATAACTTTAATTCTGAAAACAAATCAAGACCATCAATATCAGAATGGTCCTCAAAACTCAAAATCTTTTAAAGATTGATACAATATTTTTTCAATTCATCTTTCCCTAAAATTTTAAATTTATTTGAATAAAATAAAAAACCAAACATGTTTTCATATTCTAAAAATTGTTCAAATCGACTCTCAATAGAAGAATTAGACTGATTTAATATATACAAAAAATAATGAGACAACTCATTCTTTTCTATGATCTATGGGCTCAACAATACTATCGATACAAGGGAACTCACCTTTTTTTTTACGGTAAGGGAACTCATTGTTGAGTGTTGACTGGCTTTTCATTTGCAAAAATTAATAACTGAGTTGTGAACTTTTAAGTAGTTTAAATTATAAGAAAAAAAGAGATATAAAAAATTTAAGATATGAGCCTTATAAAATATTGGGCCCTAAACATTATTAATTTTTTAAAAAATAATTTATATCAATAATACTACTATTAAAAAATTAGGGGCCTTATAAATTTGGGGACTCTAAACAATGATCTTAATTGCCTTGTTGAATGTTCGAGGTCATGATTGAAATCCGACTTAAAAATACCCCACTTCAACCTTTAATAATATATTTTATTTTTGTTTTATACTGTTTATTTGTTGGATTAGAATATCAATCCAACATAACGTTGAATTACAAACCGAGCAAGGGAACTCTTAAAATATACTCATAGAAATCAATAATAAAAGATAAACAGAAATTGTTCAAAGAAGCATATTCCAACGGGTTGAAAGCTCTAAATACGACCAAAATCAGGATTTCAACTGCCAGGTAAAGATGAGTCTAGAGTCTAGACTCCAGACTCTCACAACTAAATTAAAGCAACTATTGCATTTTTAATACGTCAAATTATAAAGTGATTTTATAAATGTTTTGTACTATATAATTATTTTATATTTAAAGAAATGAAAAAAAAAACTTAAACATAAAGTACGCTCTTCCAATCATGGTCCAAAATTAAAATCAAGATAGGCTTGTTTATTTCTACAATACTTGTTTTGGTTTCTCCTCCTAGTTGCTGACAACCCAACCTTATAACAACCAAACCAATTTGTTTTGCTTTGAATGTAGACGCACCAAGCTACTAAGCCCAAAATATGGCCATTTCATTTTCATGTAATGCATCTTTGGTGAATTGCTCCATTCAGAAAAGACCCTCCTATGTCTCAGACAATTCTCGTCACTACAACATTCCACTCTCCTCTGTTTTTAAAGTAAGCATATATCTCTCACTATATATGATACACATTTATTTTGTTTTATTTTCCCCACTTTGCCTGCTAATGAAACTGGCTTGATCATATATATGTGGTTCACTGAACAGCCAATCACGAGAACTGTGCCTGAAGTCCCTTTGCAAATTGATGTTCCCAAAACTATCAAAGATGCTGCGGCTAAATTACTTGACTCTTTTGTGGATTCATTCTTTGAATTCATTGACAAGCCATTACTTCCATCTCAGGTAACCTTTACAGCACATTCCTTTAAGTGTCTGTTTGATTTACAGTTGAATAAAATTGATTTTAGAAATCAATAATTGAGATGAGTGATGCACAAATGACATTAGACGAAAATTGATTCCATGAAACCATAGTTTTATTCTGTTGAACGCCAAACCTTTAATTGTCTGTTTAGTTTACATTTGAGTAGAATTGATTTTGAAAATCAATGATGATGCACACTTTACGAAATATGTTGAACTGAAGTGATTTAAAATCAATTCTGCAAAACCATGGTTTTGAGTTTTGCAACTCCAAACCAAACAGGCTATAAATTTTGTTCATTATTTACCTGTGCAGAGTAACTTTGCTCCGGTGGAGGAGTTGGGAGAAGCCATAGTTGTGACCAACATCCAAGGGCGAATTCCAGATGATTTTCCAGAGGGTGTCTATATTAGAAATGGTGAGGATTATTTCTCTTAACTTTACGCAACATTATATTATATTATATATGATAATATAAACAAACTCCTTTATGTGACACATCTTAAACACATAAGCATATGTCCTTCCATGTTGATCACTCCAATGGCAAATAGATGCTATAAACTCCAATACCGAGGACGAAAAGTAGGAATTTTACATTGCTTTGTATCATAATATATATAATATAGCAAAGAAAACAATGAAAACAACTCAAACACATAGTAAATTGATTTTAAGCCGGTCACCTTGTACTAAAAACTATCAACTATCCGGATATATACTTGAACATACATATTATATATCTCACTCACATCTGATCATCTTCACAGTTTATAATTTATATCATCTCATTTTACAATTGGTCCCATGTTGTTGTTTCTATACTTAGTAACCAATTGAGTATGGACAAGTTTTTGTTTTTTGGTCACACATTGGTAAACAAAAATACATATATGCATCCCGAACTCCGCAGACTAATGTATCATAGGCTTTAGGTCAAGCCGCAGTTGCAAGTTACAATAACAAACACAAGTCAAGCCATAAGTATATGATATTATATAATCATAAGTTACTGTTTGAGTAGAAGCTTACTTAATTATAAATAATTGATTTTCTCCCAATGACCAACGAAAAGTGCAAGCAACACACTGTATACGGGTCTCATCACATTAGGAGTGAGACTCATATAATTTGGTGGGACCCATGTGAATTTTAACCAATCACATGAATTGTTGTGTGATTGCTCGGGACAACAATTTGATGTACCCATAAGAAGGAATTGAGGCCGAACTTATCTACCGTGATGGGCTCCAAGTTGGATATGGGCCGATCCAAGCCTACCAAGCTCATAACTTCCTAATGACAAAAAAAAAGCTCATAACTTCTCTTCACCAGGCTCTCGTCCAATATGGCCCAAACTTATTTTGACCCCTCATGATGACTGGCTATCTAAGGCCACGTGATTGAAAGGATTTTGAGAAACTAAACATCACAATCCTAATCTATTTATATATATATAATTAAATGTTAAATATTTGTTTTTAAAGTACGATAGATCCCAATTTTTCATCTTTTTTCATCAAATAAACAACTTTTATTTTGAAAAAAAATCACTTTTAAAAGTTTCTAATGTGTTTCTTTAAGTTTTTTAAAAGGGTAGAATTTGAAAAGAAATTGAGAAACTTATAGAAATATTGTAATTATAACTACCTTTTAAAATAAAATTTTACTTTCTATAATTATAGCTAAATGAAAAATAGTTTTTGCTTTACATACAATCTCTAAAAGATAAATTGCTTTTTTATACTATCTTAAAATTATTTTTTTAAAACTCAAACAAATGACCGTTAATCTTTTTACATATATACATTTTCACAAAGTCACATATTTTTCATTATATTACGACATATATTTTTTTTGGTAATATGTTAGACACATGTTATAAATTTCAATATCAAATTAATATTAATTTTCTCTTTAATTAATCATTCAATTCAAAGATAATTCTTATTTTATTTTTTAATCAATATTTAAATTTCTCTTATCAACATTAAATATAATGAGATATTTCAAATCCTCATTAAAATAACTTTCTATTAATCAAACCAATTTTTGAGAATTTTCAAAATTGAAAAAAATTCATCTTTGTATTTCAATTTATTTTTTTAGACTATACTAGCAAATTAGTCCCTGAGAGATTCCAGATCGTGCAGTTTAGTCCCCGAGAGAGTGAAAATTCCAAAATGGTCCCTGAGAGATTCCTATGTCATGCAATGTGGTCAAAAGGTCATTTTTCAAGGACTAATTTGCATGATTTTTTAATGTCTCAGGTACTAGTTTGCTTGTTTTTGCATGTTTTTCAGGGACCATTTTGTACGAAAAGGACCATTTTGCATGATGGAACAATCTCTTAGGGACCATTTTGGAGTTTTGACTTTCTCAGGGACTAAACTACACGTTCAAGAATCTCTCGGGGACTAATTTGCTAGTAATCGTAATAGGTACCTATTTTAGCATAGGTATGTATATATGTTGCTAATGGATACATATTTTGCAGGACCAAATCCACTTTTTGGAGGATTGAAATCCACCAATTCAATTTTTGGGAGGTCAAGTCACATATGGGTGGAAGGAGAGGGAATGCTTCATGCCTTGTATCTTAAAAAATCAAGTCATGGGAGCTGGACAGTCCTCTACAACAACAACCAAGTTGAAACCGAAACATTCAACCTTGAAAAACAAAGAAACAAACCATCGTTTCTACCAGCCATAACAGGCGATTCACCAGCCATTTTGTTTGCTTATCTGCTAAATTGGGTCAGCTTAATTACTAATTTATTTCAATCAATCAGTAAGCTTTGTCACAAAGAATTACTAGTTAAAATTAGTGAACAATGATCTTTACATTGTGGATTTAATTAACAGTTGCGATTTGGCAAGGTGAACAAATACATTAGCAACACCAATGTCTTTGAGCATTCAGGGAAGTTTTACTCGGCTGCTGAAAGTCACATCCCACAAGAGATTGATATCTTTACCCTCAAAACTTTGAACAATTGGGATGTCAATGGAACATGGAATAGACCTTTTACCAGCCATCCAAAGGTTTTTCTTTATATCATATAAGTTTATTTGTAAAGCAATGCTTATTTCTTTTAGCACCTTACAATTGTTTGTCCACTCTCAAATTCTTTTGATTTACTATCACAGAAAGCTCCAGGTACAGAGGAACTAGTCACATTAGGAGTGTCAGCAACTAAACCTTTTGCTGTAGTTGGAATCATTTCTGGTATGCTCTAAAAAATTGAACAAAAAAGGTGTATTAATTACAGGCTCCCAATAGTACTAGTGCACAATAACTATGAGATTATGATATTATTCTTTTCCTATCTCTTTTCAGCTGATGGAAAGAAATTGGTTCATAAAGTTGATCTCAAACTAAGCAGGTGTAGTCTTTGCCATGACATAGGAGTTACACAAAGGTAGTAGCATTTTTGTCAATTGTGTCTAAACTACTTATCTAAGTGTTTAACCAGTGATCTCGAGTTCAAGTCTTGGTAAGCAATTGTGCTTAATCAGTGGTTTTGAGTTCAAGCCGTGGTATGCAACTTTGCCGATAGAGGTTCTACCCTGCTCGAGCAGGATTGTCTCCCGTGATACCCATGGTCTTGCATAAAGAAAAATAAACTACTTATCCAAGTGAAACTCTGCTTTGTAATATTAATATGGGGCTTTTATTTTGCAGGTACAATGTGATCATGGATTTTCCACTAACCATTGATCTATATAGACTTCTAAGAGGAGGCCCGTGAGTTCACATACTATGTTAACTGAATGACTTCAAGATACTATAATGGCATAGAAAAGTTCTGTGACTCAACATGTCTTGTATATGTACAGATTAATAAAGTATAATAAGGAGGAATATGCAAGGATTGGGGTAATGCCACGCTATGGTAATGCCAACTCTGTCAAATGGTTTGAGGTGGAACCTAATTGCACCTTTCACATTATCAATTCTTTTGAGGATGGTCATGAGGTTAGTAAAATGTAATATTTCAAAAGATTTCTCAAATATATGAACAAAAGGGTATGACACTAACATTTTGAAAATATATATATGTGATGTATGTGTATCATATCAACAGGTTGTAGTGAGGGGTTGCAGATCTCTTGATTCACTAATTCCTGGACCTGACCCAAGTTTGAATGAATTTGAGTGGTTATCTCGTTGTTATGAATGGCGATTGAATATGCTAACTGGGGAGGTCAAGGAGAAAGATCTTAGTGGAGCCAAATTAGTTTACATGGATTTTCCTATGGTCAATGAAAATTTCATTGGTATTAAGAATAGATATGCATACACCCAAGTAGTTGATCCCATGGCAAGCCCTACTAGAGGTAACAACAGATCACAAAGTTTATTTATTTATTTTTTTATCTAAAAAATTGTAGCTTATAAGTAGCCTTTCATATTTCCTATATAAATATTTTGTAACATGGCTTTTAATTTTCCATTTGGTTACATAGACGTGCCAAAATATGGAGGATTAGCAAAGCTTTACTTTGAAGAATCAAGTGCAGAGTTCTCTATGGTAAAATAATGCTCTGACAATTCCTTTTCATAATGGCAATTTCTTAGGGCTGCAACTATCCTTACTTTCAATTTTGTGAAACAGAGAGACAAAGATCAACTAGAAGAACAAATAAGGGTGGAATACCATATGTTTGAGAAGAATACATTTTGCAGTGGGGCAGCCTTTGTGCCTAGAGATGGGGGTCTTGAAGAAGATGATGGTTGGATCATTACTTTTGTTCACAATGAAGATACTAACATATCTCAAGTAGGTTCACATTACTCCATGGTCTGTACCAAAGAAGTAGAACATTAATTAGTTATTACACATTTACTAATTAATTACCTTCTTCTATCCACTTTCAGGTTCATATAATTGACACAAAGAAGTTTTCTGGCGAAGCGGTTGCCAAAATTACAATGCCTTGCAGAGTTCCTTATGGATTTCATGGAGCTTTCATGCCAATCTCATTCCAGCCTCGGTAGCACCAACATATGTGCCTAAGCATTGCCCATGGTACATATGTGCCTTAATCTTTTGGATTCTCACTGTAAAATATCTGTAAATTAATATAGTCTCCTTAATCTATTGTACCCCTTAATAATTATATTTAATTAATAATTTATCATATGCAATGTACTGAAAAATATTTATATATATATTATTAATAAATAAATATATTAAAATATTAAATATATGTTGAATTTTATTAGACTTAGTTTTGCTTCTGTTATTTCTGGTTTTAGCTGTTATAGGACTGTTATAGGCAGTTAGTTTTCAGTTAGTTGATATAGGTTGTTATTTTTCAGTTGCTTCCTTTCTCCCTTGTATATATTGTTCTTTTCTTCTTTGTTCTTCAATCAATCAGAATATTTCTCTTTCTGTAAATTTGTTTTCATTCTTTTCTCCTCCATGCTTCTCTTGAGGTTCTTGTAATATGGCATCAGAAGAAACCTTTCTCCACCTACAGCACCTCTGATTTGTTTTCCCTTCTCCTCTCATGGCTAATCCACCAAAAGATCCCAGCCAAGATGTTTCTAATCCTCTCTTTCTTCATCATTCGGATGGACCTGGCCTTATTCTCACCTCTCAACCTCTTGATCACAAGAATTATACCACTGGGAGCCGTGCAATGAAGGTTGCCTTATCCGTGAAGAACAAATTGGCTTTTATTGATGGTACCCTCCCAAAGCCTACTGCCACCGATCCTACCTTTGCTGCTTGGACCCTTGCTAATAATGTTGTTATTTCTTGGTTATACAATTCTGTTTCCAAAGACATCATCACCAGCATATTGTTTGCCACAACTGCTCACGAAATTTGGGAAGATTTGAAGACAAGATTCTCAAGAAAGAATGGTCCCCGTATCTTTCAACTTAAACGCCAATTGATGTTCCTCACCCAAGGTCTTGATGATATCAGCACCTACTACACCAAACTCAAGTCCATTTGGGAAGAGTTATCTGCCTACAAACCAAATTTCCAATGCACTTGCGGTGGTCTTCAGCAGCTGCAATCCTTTACTGAATCCGAATATGTGATGTCCTTTTTAATGGGTTTGAACGATTCTTTTTCTCAAATTCGTGGTCAGATTCTTCTCTCCGATCCCTTACCCTCCATTGGTAATGTTTTTTCTCTTGTTCTTCAAGAAGAGGCTCAACGAGAAGTTGTGATCAATTCCCCTTCTCCTTCTGTGACATCAGACAATATATCCTTTGCTGTCAACTCTTCTCAATCTGCTCCTAACCGCAGCAAGTTCACCAAGAAAGATAGGCCTAAGTGTACTCACTGCAACATGCTTGGTCACACCAAAGATAAATGCTACAAGCTGGTTGGCTATCCTCCCAATTACTTCAAGAATCGTCCTTCCAACTCTGTTAATCAGATTGAAGACAATCCAGATACCTCAGAGGATTCCCAACCATCCAATTTGACTCCTGCTCAATGCCAACAATTGATCAGCTTTCTTACTAATCAAATGCAAACTGATTCTACCTTAGATGCTGTTGCTACCAATGTCACAGGTATTTGTATGAATGTTGCCCTTCATAACAATCACCACACATGGATAATAGACTCTGGTGCAACCTCTCACATTTGTTGTTTTAAACACTTATATCATTCTTATACCCCTATTACCAATTCTCATGTTCTCTTACCTAACTCCACCAAAGTCCAGGTTGAAGGTTTTGGTAGCATCAAGATTAATGATGATATATTTCTTCACAATGTGCTTTACATACCTACTTTCAGATTTAATCTTTTATCTCTCCTTAGTTTGATCAATGATAATTCCTTTCGATTTACTATGGAACCTAACTCTGTTATTCTTTAGGACCTCAAGACTTTGAGGAAGATTGGCACTGCTAAACAAATGCACAGGCTGCTGGTTTTTGAATTTCCTTCTTGCACTATTTTCCCTAAGTGTATCAATTCTTGTAATGCTGTTACCTATGAAACTTGGCATAGGAGATTGGGACATGTTCCTCCTTCTGTTTACAGATCTATTTCTAATAAAACTGACCTTAGCTGTATTGATCTTGATTACCATTGTAGTACTTGTAACATTGCTAAGCAAAACAGATTACCCTTTCCCAATCCTAATAAATTTAGTCCAAACTGTTTTGACTTAATTCATGCTGATATATGGGGTCCTTTCAAACATAACACCTATGATGGTTATAGATATATTCTTACTTTAGTGGATGACAAGAGTAGATTCACTTGGGTTTACTTGCTTCGCAATAAATCTGATTGTATTCATATCATACCCCTGTTCTTTGCTTATGTTGAAAATCAATTTAAGACTACTATTAAATCTTTTCGATCAGACAATGCTAGAGAACTATCCTTTAAAGAATTCTTCTTACAAAAGGGTGTTCTTCATCAATTTTCTTGTGTTGAAAGACCTGAGCAAAATAGTGTTGTGGAGCGCAAACATTTGCATATCCTGAATATTGCTCGTGCCTTACTGCTCCAATCTAATGTTCCTATCAAACTATGGGGCGATTGTATCAAAACTGCTGTTTTTCTAATGAATAGAACTCCCAGTCCTGTTCTTAAACACAAATCCCCTTATGAAATTTTATATGATAAATTGCCTAACTATTCTGATTTCAGGACTTTTGGCACTCTTTGTTATGCCTCTACTTTAATTTCCAGCAGGAACAAATTTAGTCCCAGGGCCATTGCTGCAATTTTCATTGGCTACCCTCATGGTTATAAAGGATACAAGCTTCTCAACCTTGCAACTCATCAAACCTTCATCTCCAGAGATGTCAGGTTCTTTGAACACATATTCCCTTTCAAAAACAGCACCCCTTCTGCTCCTCCTTCTGATATATTCAGCAACCATATCACTCCCAACCTCATACATCCTGTCACCTATGATGACCCTGAACCAAGTCCCAACTCTAACCTCCCTCGCATCCCTGACCATCAACTTACTCTTCCTCCATCTTTTAATTCTGAACACACTCAGCCGAGAAGATCTCACAGACCTATCAATCCACCCTCCTACCTCTCTGATTATCATTGCTACAATGTCAACACTAACACCACCTCTACTTATCCCATACAAAATTTTCTTACCTATTCCAACCTATCCAAGCCTCACACACATTACCTTTGTCAAATCTCTGAAAATTATGAACCTCAAACTTTCAACCAAGCTATCAAATTTCCTCACTGGCAGAAAGCTATCCAAGATGAGCTTGCAGCCATGGAAGTCAACAATACATGGTCCATCACTCATCTTCCTCCTGAAAAGAAAGCTATCAGCTGCAAGTGGCTCTTCAAATTAAAGCTTAATTCAGATGGTTCTGTTGCCAAACACAAGGCTAGATTAGTTGCTAGAGGCTTCACCCAGCAATATGGTCTTGATTTTCAAGAAACATTTTCTCCTGTTGCCAAGATTACTACTCTCAGATTGCTTCTGGCTCTTGCTGCATCCCAACATTGGCACCTTGCCCAACTTGATGTCAACAATGCCTTCCTCAATGGCAATCTTGCAGAGGACATTTATATGCAGATCCCCCCTGGGTATATTCACAGCACTACTCCTACCTCCTCTACTCCTCTGGTTTGCAAATTGCACAAGTCCATTTATGGCCTTAAACAAGCCTCACGAAGCTGGTTTACAAAATTCAGCAACACTTTAACCTCACAAGGTTTCACACAGTCTAAGCATGACTACACATTGTTCACCAAAGGTATCAACTCCACATTCATTGCCATCCTTGTTTATGTTGATGACATTGTCCTTGCTAGTCCAAATGTTGCTGCCATCAACACTGTCAAAGAAATGCTTCACCATCACTTTAAGCTCAAAGACCTTGGAGACTTGAAATTCTTCTTGGGGCTGGAATTATCCAAGTCTAAAGCTGGAATTTTCCTTTGTCAAAGACATTATACTCTATCAATCCTTGAAGACTGTGGCATGCTGGCCTGCAAACCTTCAGCCATTCCTATGGATGCTTCCTTGAAGCTTCATGCTGAATCTGGTACAACTCTTGTTGATCCAGGTGTTTACAGAAGACTCATAGGCAGACTTATGTATTTAACAATCTCTAGACCAGACATTTCCTACACAGTGCACAAATTGAGCTAGTTTGTTTCTCATCCTCACTCGGGTCATATGGATGCTGCTCATATGCTTTTGAGATATCTTAAACACACTGTTGGTCAAGGAATTTTGTTCAAGGCAAATTCTGACATCAATCTTCATGCTTATGTCGATGCTGATTGGGGATCTTGTATTGACAGTAGGAGGTCTACAACCGGGTTCTGTGTCTTCTTAGGCAATTCCCTTATCTCTTGGAAAGCTAAGAGACAAAATACAGTCAGCAAATCTTCTACAGAAGCTGAATATAGATCTCTTGCTTCTGTTGCTACTGAGCTCACTTGGCTAAGGAATTTATTGACTGACTTCCACTTCAGGATTCCTTTTGCCACTGTATATTGTGACAACAAAGCTGCCATTCATATTGCTACAAATCCTACCTATCATGAACGTACTAAACACCTTGAGATTGATCTTCACTATGTCCGGGAACAAGTGGATAAAGGGGTTATCAAACTTATTCATGTCAGAAAGCATCATCAGCTAGCTGACATCTTCACAAAATCCTTATCCAAAACTGCTTTCCTTAACATCCTGGCCAAGTTGGGTGTTGAGAATATCTTCCTCCCAACTTGAAGGGGGGGTATTAGACTTAGTTTTGCTTCTGTTATTTCTGGTTTTAGCTGTTATAGGATTGTTATAGGCAGTTAGTTTTCAGTTAGTTGATATAGGTTGTTATTTTTCAGTTGCTTCCTTTCTCCCTTGTATATATTGTTCTTTTCTTCTCTATTCTTCAATCAATCAGAATATTTCTCTTTCTGTAAATTTGTTTTCATTCTTTTCTCCTCCATACTTCTCTTGAGGTTCTTGTAATAAATTTAAAATAAATTTAAATTCAATATCTATATATTATAATATAATTAGTTTGAATTAAAGACTTAATTTAAATATATATTAAAGAATATTTTCTTTGATTTAAAAGTTATTATATTATTTTATATAATTTAAACTACTAACCAATTATCATATTATTTAAAATTTTAAATTTAACTATTTAATAATAATAATAATAATTAGAATATGAAAAATAGGTTAAATGATATATCTCTCTCTTTCTTTCTCACACACACATATCTTGTTTGATCTGAGGGAAGATTAAAAAGTCTTTGTAAGGGAAGATTAAAAAGTCTCTAAAATTATAACAAAAATAATAATGATAATAAAATTAAAATACTTATAATTGTATTTCGATAATATTGGTGATGAAAAGAGAATCTTTATAATAATAACAATAACTATTAATAAAATAATATTATAATATTAATGATATAATAATGGCACGACAATATGAATACTAAAAGAGAGATATAGAATTTGATATTAGCATTTTAATTTAAAGATCATATTTCAAAATAGGAATGATAACATCACAAGAAATAGAGATAAGAGAGTAATATCAAGTTTAGGATAATGTTTAAATATAAGATTCGAATTCGAATTTGAATGTAGATGGATAAGGAAAAGCTTAAGAGGCAAAAACTAAGGGCCTGTTTGGTTTGCATTTTCGTTTCCTGTTTTCATTTTCTGTTTCTTGTTTCCTGAAATTTTACAAAGGAAAAATTGGAAATGCTGGAAATAAAAATTTGCTGTTTCCAGCATTTCCAGTTTTTCCTTTGTAAAATTTTAGAAAACAGGAAACAGAGTGAAAACAGGAAATGGAAACAGGAAATGTTTTCATAAACCAAACAGGCCCTAAGGTTGTTGCTTAATTTAGGTTTTAAGCATAATGACCTTGGTGCACTAAATTGCAAATATCTAGAGTTGTAGATGTCCGATTGAGGTGATTCCACTCTCATTAGAAATATTATTTTAGGGGCTTCAGTTTGATAGGTTATATGATAGGGTTTTGATGAAAACTGCACCTTCAAACAGACACATTTTCGCTCAAGCGAATGAAAATTCGCTCAGGCGAATTATGCAGTAAACACTGTAGTTCTGTGTGCTGTCAAATTCGCTTAAGCGAATGGCAATTCGCTTAAGCGAAAAACAAAGCATTTTGGGGTGCTCTCTGGACGAAATTCTCTTAAGCGAATTGGGATTCGCTTAAGCGAATTGCACGGGGACAAGAAGAATTTGGGCAACTCGCTTAAGCGAATTTGGCTCGCTTAAGCGAGTGGCAGTTTCCAACATTTTTAAAACACGTTCTTGGACGGTTTCAGTCAGTTCTTCCTTCCATTTTTTCATATTTTCAGAGAGAGAGAGTGGTTCTAGTGAGAGAAAGTCCCAGCAAAGGCCAAGAACGATTTCTACTCATCAAGAACGAGTCTTGCATCAATCTTTCCCCCATCAAGGCCCTCCATTCTTCATTCTTCCTTCGTTTTCTCGACTCTCAGGTGGGTGTGACTCTCACTTGTTTGTCTTGATTGTTCTCACAGCATGTTCCCCATTCTTTTTCCCTTTCTTCCATGGAATAATGATGTATGTATGAGATAAGTTTATGAATTATGAATGTATTGATGATTGGATGTCTAGAATTGCAAAACCATAGGGTAGATGATTTGAGTGATTATGTGTTATGAACCTTGAACATGTTATTTATGAAATCACGGGCCTTTGGCCATCACAGTCATGGATTATGAGTTGAGATAATGATGATGTATTATGAACCTTGAATATTTTATTATGGAATCATGGGCCTTTGGCCATCACAGTCATGAATGATGAGTTAAGTTATCACAGGGCTTATAGCCATCACAGTGCCTTCGGGCTATCACAGGGTCATTGACCGTCACAGTCACAGGCCTTCGGGCAAATTATTTAAGAAAGACGGGGTAACCACATCGAACTCATGGCCAAGAGGGAGATGGGGTCCCCAATCACGGAATGAAAATTAAACATTATTTAAGACTTAATCATAGGTAGCCCTGGACGACGGTCCTTGGTTACATGGTCGAGCGCTCATCACAGTCACGTTACAGTGTAAAGACCCCGGGTGTCGGGTAACAACACCTCACAGTCATGCATTGCATCATAAACATTATTTCAATGATGATATATTATGTGTAATTCATTTATTCATGGTGCTCTAGATAGATATGTGTAATTGTGATGATTCTTGATTGTTTTCCCCACACCGCACACACTTGTTACGCTCACTGGGACGTAGTCTCATCCCACGATATGGGAATTATATTTCAGTTGTGCAGGAAGAATTGTTTAGCAATGGATAAAGAGATTGGAGTTCTTTGGTAGATTCACCTGCCCCTCAGCTGCTAGATTGACCTCTAGGACATTTAGATATAATTAAATTATGTCATGTTGTAATGAATTAAATTTGCGTCCAGAATTGGATTACTTTTGAGAGCCACAGAATGGAATGTATTTGTATGAATTATGTTGAGTAATTGATGTATTTCGTTTAAGCAAGCGTTGGATTGCCTAAGAAATTATTTGATTGGATAACGATACTTGAGATGACGCGAAATAATTTCAGAAACTCGGAATAGTGTTTCCAACTAGCATTATTCTTGAATTGAGAAATTAGGACGTTACACTATTCATATTAGCAATACTCCTATAAATATTTTTACTATAAGATTTTAAATTATACAAAAAGAATTAAATATATTTAATTGTGGGGTCTCAATATAGTTAATTCATTCTTTGAAGTTATTTTAAAATATTTTTTAAGTATGTATATTTCTTTTTGTATCTTAATTGTTAAAGTATATTATATTTCGAGCTAATAGCATCTACATCATGGTGGGGTTAGCTCTCCAAGGAGGATTTTTTTCCAATCACAAGACTAAAAAAACAATCAGGCACCACTTGAACCAACCTCACTGGTAAGCACACATCTTAATTAAAATTGATTAAATATAGTAAGTTAACTTTTCAATATATCAAATTTCTGAATGAATTTGTATTGGTATATAAATTTAACGCGTAGATATTCGTATATATTTAATGGAGAACAAAATTATATATATACAAAAAGCATGGTAATTAAAATTCGATCGAACCGACCGATTCAATCGGTCCGACCAGGAACCAGTCCGGTATTCGGTCCATACACTCTAAAGAACCAGTTGCTTTTAGAACCGGTAGGAACCGGTCAAGAACCAGTCAAATCGGTTAAGAACCGATGAAAACTAGTAAAAAATCGGTGTCACAGAACTAGTCGAACCGACCAGTTTGAAATTTTTCATTTTTTTAGTATTTTTTATTTAATCTAAAATATTTTTTGGATAAATAAGAATAAAGTTTTAAGAATTACACATAAATATTTATTACTTAGTCATTTTTATTAATTTTTCATCTTATAAATACATATAATAAAGTCCTTTATATTAATTTATAGTATAGTATATCTTGATTTCTTTATAATTTTATGTTATTTTATTACTTAAAATATTATATAATATTAAAAATATATATTTAATTATTACCTGTTCGACCGTTGAACCGTGAACCAATGCCTTCACCGGTTCAATTATCGGGCCGATTTTAAAGACATTGCAAAAATATATTAATATCTAAATAATTAAATCAAATGGAAATAGAAACATTGATTTACATCTTATTATCTTATATAAATTTTATACTCTTTTTTATTAGTAATTAATGTTTATCAAGGATAATATACATAGTTAACAATTAATATTATCAAAAAAAGGATAAAAGAATAGCACAATCTATAAAAATTTAAAGGATTTAACTTGTCTAAAGTGAGGGAACCATTGCTCAAAGAATCCGGAGGCTTTCCCTGCCTTGAACTGGGACACCATCCTTTCACCCTAAATTTTAAAGTAATAAAAAAAAGTGAGGGAACCACTCTAAATATGTTTTTCATGTTCTACTAATTGATGTATATAATTATACCCTAAATTAACTTTATTTTTAAAATAATTAGTAACATAAGTAAAAATGGACATCGTCCATAAATCAACATCACCCGTGCAAATACAAAAATACTATGTCAGTTTTAATTAAAAATCTATAATACACTTTACTAAATGTGAATGTAGGTATTAAATCATTTATTATATTATCAAAAAACACTCCTTGACATTTCTCATAATATATATGAATGACGGACCATGTTAATAGATATATTTGCGTGTAGAAAATTAACATAAATATAAATAACCGTGAGCCTAGTTGTATAGTACAAGTTGTCTCTAGAGAATAAAATAAAATTGTACTTAAAAAACACAATCAATAAAATTAAAACAAATGGGAGTCACTTTGCAATCAATAAAATTAAAACAAATGGGAGTCACTTTGCATAACACGTAGGAATGACAATTGAGTCCAAGCCCTATGGGTACTCGCAAAAATTACCCGTAATAGACGGGGTAAAAACCCGCAAAGCGGGTATGGGCGCGGGTATGGCCAAAAGGCCGCATTTTTCATGGGGATAGGCGTGGGTACGGGCACTTTGATGCCTAGCCCGCCTCATATCCGCACTCATATATATACTTATTTAATAAAAAAATACCACATATAATTATATATATGAGTATATTAATTTTTATAAAATATCTAATATATTTATGCATATTTTTAAAATTGATATATATAGTATATTATAAATTAAAAAAATATTTTTATAACTATTTATTTGTGTTTTTTTACTTTATGATATATGACTAATTAGTGTTAATAATCATTTTTTTACATATCTTGAAGAATTCTAACACATGATATCCAAGTTTATAAAATAGTATGACGTGAAAGTATATTGTATTATTTAATAAAAATTTTGAACTTTAGATCATTTGTTGTGTTTTAAAACATTAATATATTGTGTTTCAACGTAATTAAATTGTTGTATCACTGATATTTAAAAATTATGTTTAGACAATCTTCGAGTAACTTTTTCAATTGAGATATAGTTTTCTTAAATTTATACTTTTTTAGTAAGTTGTTAATTTTTTTACTTAATAAAAGTGTGGGTAACGAGCGCAGGTACGAGCATATAGGTGCCCCGCGGGTATGGGGACGGGCACTAAAGTAACTGTCCACGCGGGTACGGGGACGGGCACTGTGGTACCCTGTCCAAAGGGTACCCATTGCCATCCCTAATAACACGTAGGGAATGTTTTGAAAATTTAAAAATATAAGTGCAACATGTAACCGATATGGAATCGTGACCACTCATTTCAAATATCCCAAAATATATCCCAAAAGTAAACCCCCATATGAATCCTTGACTTTTTTAGCGTCATGTACTTTAGTTTCTGAGATTTCAAAAATGTTTCTGTTAATCCCTGACATTTATCTCCATCATTCACTTTAGTCCAAAATGGTTGGTGACGTTAAATTAATGTTAACGTGTCATGTTAAGTAACACTTTGGATTCAAATTAGTCTTTGTAATTTTAAGAATCATTCATTTTAGTCCTTGAAATGGTCTTATATATGAAATGACAAATTCTTAGTAACATTATGGAGAATAGAAAGTTCTTATTCTTATTAATTGTATCCAACCTATATTTCTATTAGATCTAATTAGTTTATAACCATTTTTCCCTCCATAAATAGTTAATATTTTCTAAAGATTGTAAAACATAACTCTAGTTCCTTTTTTCCGAGTGCAATTTCTCAAATGTAAAACATAGCTATATACCTCTCAATTAGATGTTGATTGTCACTTTGAGAAATTTCACTCAAGGAAAAGGAACTAGAGCTGTTTTACAATCTTTAAGTTGTTTCGGTGATAAGTTTACTGCTTATTGAGATATATAGAATATATTCGTTTTCTAAATGAGCATATATCACTTAAAACATTGAATTTGGTATAAACGGTTTCAATTAGTTATCAAGGAATATTGATAAATAACCAACTTAGAACCAAACATTTCTACGTTCATATTAAATTACAAAAAAGATAATACTTGAGAATTCAATTTGTTCGGTGAACATCATTAAAAATAACAACTATATTTATGAAGGGAAAATGGTTATAAACTAATTAGATCTAATAGAAATATAGGTTGGATACAATTAATAAGAGTAAGGACTTTGTATTCTCAATAATGTTGCTAAAGAACTTGTCATTCCATACACAAAACCATTTTAGGGACCAAAGTGAATGACTCTTAATATTACAGGGACTAATTTGAATCCAAAATGTCACTTAATATACGTCAACACTAATTTAACGCCGTCAACCATTTTGAACTAAAGTGAATGACGGAGATAAATGTCAGACATTAACAAAGATGTTTTAAAATCTCAGGAACTAAAATGCACGACGCTAAAAATGTCGAGGACCAGAGGTTTACTCAATATCCCAAATCTAACGGCTCATATATAATGGGGTGGGACAAGAGTACTAGGCCAGCGCTCATAAGGGAGTTCGACCCTAGCAAAAGCCTTTATAAATTATTTGCGATTTGCGATGGGATCATCTAACTAGCTACGCCTACTAGTGGATTATATCTTATACAAAACAACAATGAAATATTCACTAAATCATATTATATAGGGTGTGCATGTGACGGGTTGGGACGGGGTTTGTTTATCCATAACCCGACCCAAATTTTTTATCAGGCCAAAATCCGATCCTGTTCAGACCAGGTCAGAGTAGGGTACAGGATCGGGCTGATCCGATGTATAAGCTAAATATATTGTATACAATAAAATTCCTCTTAATGTATACAATATTTTTTATTCTTTTTAGAGTTTGGGACATTACTAAAATAAGAATAACATTATATCACTATATAACTTTACGTATAGAATGTATTTTTAAAGATAGATAAAGGAAACTTAGACTAAAAAACCCTATTTAAAAGGAAAAAATAAGGTTAGAACTTTACATAATAGAAAATTATAAGTAATAAATATTATAATTATATATAAAGGACGGGCCGGGTAACCCGGAGGTTAATCTGAACCCGTCCTCAACCCGATGTCGGGTTAACAAATAAGACCTGATGAGACCCGATTTGATTATATTCTTTTTTGTAGAAAAAAATAGACCCGACTCGAGAGCACAGATTAGAATGTGTCAAATGGACAGACCGGGTCTTGAACACTCCTCCTAATATTGTAATGTCACGGCTGATAAGAAAGGAACTTTGGGGCCAAACTAGCTACTTGTTTTATATTGCCTTAAATTGTCTTGTAATATATAACTTCTAAGATAATTGTAATAAGTTGATCGAGTGGGGTTTATAATTTTAGCCATTATCGATATCAACTGATGCTTGGAGAAATACATATATTTAGTTAAATCGAATCAATCTATATCAATACCCAACCCTATACAATTTACATTGAAAAACTTGGTTACAACCAGAGTTTAGAAAATTGGACCGGACCGGCCGGTCAATCGGAAAAACTGGTGAACCGACCATGTGTCCGGTCCGACAGAACCACAGAACCGACCTTACACAAAACCGGTCAAAAACCGGTAAAAAACCGGTTGATAATTATATGTTTGAGAATTACATTTAGATAAATAAAATAGATATTTATGATAAATAAACATATGTTTGAGAAGTACACATAGATATTTATTATTTTATCAATTATTTTTATTTTTTGTTTTATAAACCTTATAATAAGGTTATTTAAATAAATTTATAGCTTCATATAGCTTAATTTCTTATAATTTTGTGTTATTTTATTAATTAAAATATTATATAATATTTAAAATATATGTTTAATTAATACCGGTTCGATCACGGTTCAACCATTGAACCGTGGACCAACGCCTTCACCAGTTCAATTAACGGTTCGGTTTTTAAAACATTGGTTATAACTTTCATTTTGATTATTTACCGTTTTTGCTTGTTAGAGACAATGACAGGCAATTAGCAAATTAAACAAGACACTCGCCAATGCAAAGCAATGATAACTTTTTTTTTCAGAAAAAAAGAAATTAAAGAAAATTATAAACAATGTACAACTCATATTTATCTATATAATTAAAAAATAAGTCATTTTAACGTGAATATATGTTCTAATATGGCAACCATGCATTTAAGAATGTGAGTTTATTAAGCATTGGCTAGAGCTCCTTTGTAATATGCCATGTCTTAATCGATATATATTCGATTCGATTCTAATAGATAACTAAAAACTTAAGTACTTGTTACACAAACCAACAAAGACGTACACATGGGAAATGCAGTTTCCCACAATAGGATATATAGAGAGAACAAACATGCATTTCTCAAATTAGCCACTGCCTTTTAACACATACTTACAAGCCAATACATACGACGACATCATTGCTAAAAATGATCACTTTGCTTAACGTAAATTCATACAATATTCACTTTGGTCTTTTCTCCAATTATAGCTGACTTTCATTTTAATTTTCCTTTTCTCTTTCAATGTACTTAAATAATATTTTTCTAGCTAGCTACCTGGTATCTCCTACCCTAATAAGTCTTTAAGACAATTACAAATATATTATATTTTTATTATTATAGTAAAAGTTGTTCATCATATAAACTAATATACTAAAGTAATTATTATTATTATTATTATTATTATTATTATTATTATTATTATTATTAGTAGTATAGTAGTTTTTTTATGTATAGTATAGTAGTAGTATTATTATCATATCATTATTATTAATATTTATTTGATCCTAAATCATATATAGGTTATTATATGAACAAAAAGTTTACCAATTAATGTGAATAAGTCCTAAAACAATTATTCTTATTTAATTGATATACATTGTTAATTAGTGTAAAAAAAATTACACATGTATTCAATTGTGTGTTGTCACATATCATTTAATAAATATGACACCTTATGTGAACAAACTCAATAAATGATGTGGTAGCACATCATTGAATGTCTATATAAAACTTTTTTATACTAACAATATATATCTATTAAAATACTATTAATGATATATAGTTATTATTATCGCAGTATAACCAAAGAGTTGTGGCTCAGTTGGCAACACAAACTGAGATTGTGGGAAGAGCTCCCGGGTTCGATCCCCACTAAACACATTCTTCGGGAGGGGTGAGGAGCCTTAAATGTGACTAAGCCCCAAACAGAATTGCCCCGGGTAATAGGGGATACATGTGGTTTACACAAAAAAATATTATCGCAATATATATTGCTACAGTCAAACCTGTTTGTTATTTGTTACCTATAATTAATAGGGGTGAAAGTAGACCGAGTCAAATTAGGCTTTGCAGGGCCCAAGCCCGGCCTGCATTATATTTTTCCTAAGCCTGTCTGTCATAGGCCATTTTTTTAGGCTTGGTCTGACCTATTTCAAAGCCTGATATTATCGCAATATATATTGCTACAGTCAAACCTGTTTGTTATTTGTTACCTATAATTAATAGGGGTGAAAGTAGACCGAGTCAAATTAGGCTTTGCAGGGCCCAAGCCCGGCCTGCATTATATTTTTCCTAAGCCTGTCTGTCATAGGCCATTTTTTTAGGCTTGGTCTGACCTATTTCAAAGCCTGATTTGGCCTGTTGGCCTATTTAAAAGTCTATTCATATTATGACCTTTAAATAGGCTAATAAATCTATCTCTAAATAGGCCAGTTCATTTATAAACTAATAGACTTACTTTTTCATAATATATATATATATGTCACTAACATATTCGTTTAGATAGGGCAATAAGCATATATCTAAATAGGCCAACAGGAGAAATTAAAAAATTATATATTATTATACTATTTATTATATATAATATATTTATATGTTTATTAAAAATAATATTATTTATAAATAGGCTAGTCTGTCAAGACTAATATGCTTTTTAGAAAGCCTAAGCTTGATTTGTTTAATTAAAAAGGCCTTTTCAAAAGCCTAGATATGCCATTTTTATTAAATGAGTTGAGGCAAACTAGGTTTTAAATAGGCTGGGTCGTAGGCTCCCGATAAACGATCTGACCTATTCCCGCATCCCTACTAACAAATAATTAAAGAGGAAAGAAAAAATGTAATTAAGTTTACAAATTTTTATAATTCCTTTTTGTTATACCGTGTAAATAGAGGGAATGTGTTAAATAAGGAATTAATAATAAAAAATAAAAACATCATGTGTTAATAATATATAATGAGATTATATATATATATAGTAATTAAGATGGAGTATAATTCACTTCTATATTATTTTAAAATTAATAAAAATAATAATGTAAAAGTAGTTTTAAAAAATTTCCGCTCTGAAAAGATAAAAAATGACAAAAAAAAAATACACGTGATTTCTCGCTGTAATGGAGATATAGATCATTGAAATTTGAAAGGAAGAAACGAAACATAAAATAGAATCAATGTCACAATGTGACATACTGCTCCAAAGTGTTCAATAATTATTAAAAAAAACTCGGACGTACAGGTATATTCCTAACCCGATGGGAAGCTCTATTGCAGGGGGAAAAGGACAACCATGCACCTAGCTCGCTCTTACTTTGGAGGCGGAATTTTTTTCATTGAATATTGTGAGAATAAAGTATTAAAAATCTATAATCAAAAGTATTGATTAAGCATATATTAAATAAAAATTACTTAAATTGAGCTATATTAATATTTATTATAAAACTAAATTTATTTCTTATTTTTTGAATGTTATTATTTAATCTCCTCCATTCTCTCTATTTTTTTTCACGTTGTCTTTGTTTTCTTTTCTTCTTAGTGTGCGTTTGAATTAGCGTTTGCAAACTTGAGTTTGAATGAACGTGGATTTAGTGAACGTGATTTATGATAAACTTGAGTATGAGTAAACGTGATTTCATGTTTGGATATTTTGCTGCAAACGTGAGTTTTAGAAAGTGAATATTAAGGAAACTCAAGTTTCACACGCAGAAGCTACAAAGCGTTTTCCAAACTCAAGTTTCAGAAACCAAACGTGCGTTTCATGTGGGAAGCCAAACAAGATACATATTTTGCAAACTCACGTTTACGGTTCAAAACGTGAGTTTAACAATGTAAAACGTAAATCCAACCATACTCTTATTCTTTTACTTCTCTTGAGCTTCCCTTTGGTTTCTCTTTTTAAATATATCTTTCACCTCCTTAATGGGTCGTATATATCAAAGGGATGTATAATAATGTTTATCCATAATGAGCAATAAATTTTATCCCATTACGCTTAATTAAGAAGTAATAAAAATATTAATGTTGAAAAAAAAGTTAAATACATCAATTGTTTTTAATTTGAAATTTAAAATAATGACAATTAATATTATTTATTTTCATTTAATTTAGTTTATCAATTTTAATTTCTAAACTATACATCAGAGTCAGATCAATCTTGTAAATGAAAAAAATAAGCTTATACAATTTCATTTATTCCTCTAGTAATAATATTACATTTTTCTCATTTATTTATTTTATAGGCATTTTTATCATTATATATATATAATCTCTTTTTTTTATCTATTCTTAATTTCTTTTCTCTTTATACCACAAAAAGATCCACTTTCATTTTTTTTCTTTTACTTTTATCTCTTCCATTTTTTTCCTCCTTCTCCAAACTTTATTATGTGAATATAATCATTAACTCAACTTTATAAAAGTCTTATCAGGCGGTTTAGAATTTGATTAATACGATGTTCAATTGTTGTTTGGTTTACTAAAATTTATTCTGAAATTAATAATTGAAAATGAGTGATACATAAACTACGTTGAATAGAAATAATTTAAAATCAGTTTTATGAAATTGATTTTGCATTGTAGCTAACTGCTAACCAAACAAGCACACATAATTGATAATTCAAAAATAACTTACAATTGAATTTGGTTTCCTCCCATGTTTAGATAATAAATTCATATAATAAAATCATAAGATACAATACATTGTATGGATTGTCTTTACTATTTATTAAGAAGGGCCAAGCAAGTGTTGTGTTGCATCTAAAGGCAACAGTAAAAGAGATGGCAACTCCATACTACTGCAGGGTTGTTGCACCGAGTTGTTCCGTTCATGAGAAACGTCCCTTTATCGTCCCACACAGAGTTAAACATTCCATGAGTACTCTACCACTTTCCTCCATATTCAAGGTACGTACGCGATTTAATTCGTTAAAACCTAACTTTTAACGGTTAATTAATTAAATATATAACCATAATTAATTAAGCAGCCGATCCTAAGAGCTTTGCCTCAAATTCTTCCACTGCAAATGGAAGACATAAAAGCTAAATTCCTTGACGCTGTCGTGGATTCCCTATTTGAGTACGTCGACCACCCACTGCTTCCATCTCAGGTAACTGTGCATATAGTTAATTAAGTTTATGATCCTTTAATTTATATATTTAATAATTAATTAATTAATTAATTTCATTTGCAGAGTAACTTTGGTCCAGTGGAGGAGATAGGGGAAGCCATTCCTATCACTAACAATAACATCCAAGGCCAAATACCAAATCACTTTCCAGAGGGTGTCTACATTAGAAATGGTTCTTCCTCCTCCACCTCTAGCTAGTACTTCCCAACTCAATTTGCTGAATATATATATCACTTGACTTTTTGGATTTCAAGATCAACTTAACTAAGGAGAAAAGTAGCAGGAGCCTTCTTGGGTGTTTTTAGTATTTGCTGATATATCGATCCCTCCAAAATTGAAAAGTACCAACTGATCAAGGGTCATTTGTTATGGTTTGTGACTTTTTCATTTTGTATTTTCAAAAAAATTCAATAAAATTTTTACAATTTAAAGCTGAAAACTAAAAATTATTTATGTGGTTTTAAAAAATGTACATTTTAAAAAACACAAAAATGATTTTAAAAATTTTTTAAAAATAAAAACTCCCACCCACCCAAGGACTTTAGTCTTTATTGTCTTGTTTTTCTGTATATTTTCTTACGGATTTACTTGTGTATTTTAATCAATAGTAATAATTAAAAAAGATATTTTTACTTTTTAATAAAAATTCATAAGAAAATTTATTAGAAAATTTATATTCTTACCATAGGTATCTCCTATTACCAAGGGTAATCCTATTCGAGGCTTAGTCACAGTAGCCCTCCCTAAGAATGTGTTTTGTGGGAATCGAACCCAGGAACTCTTCTCACAAACTCAGTCTGCATTGATAATAGAAAATTTGTATGAAAAATTGTATGATAAAAGCTAAATAAATTAATATTTTTTAATTTTTAAGGGATCAAACCTTCTATTTTAACGGTAATTTATTTATGCTAATATACGTACGAGTGAGTGCAGGATCAAATCCACTGTTCGGAGGACTGAAATCAACCAAGTCTATATTGGGAAGGTCAAAAAGCGCTTGGGTGGAAGGAGAAGGAATGCTCCATGCTTTGTATTTCAAAAAGCAAAGTGACGACGGGACCTGCACCGTCGTCTACAATAACAAATACGTTGAAACTGCAACATACAAGCTTGAGAAACAAAGCAACGAGCCTTTGTTTCTCCCTGCCGTCAGAGGAGATTCATTGGCTGTTCTCTCTTCTCTTCTGCTAAACCAGGTCAGCATTTTCATTTTTACCATATTCAGCACCCACAAATTATTAGTATAAGTTAAGGTAATTATAATAGCAACCATATATACATGCATTTCATTAACTAAATATATTAATTAATTCAAACTCTGGCCTTTTTGCTGAATATGGATATATAGCATTCAATTGATTTATATCGGTACGGTGGCATTTTTTTTAATTCAAGTCTGTGTTGCACGGATACGGGTACGGTACCGGGTACGGGGTACGGCATTTTTTAAAAAACTAGGGTACGGGTACGTTAATATATATATATATATATATATTTATTTAATTATATATATATATAATTCTATCATTAATTCTATGAAAATAAAACTAAAAAAATTAGATCAAATTCCATAAAACATTAAAAAACACAAATCATAACACAACATAATGAATTGATAAAGGAACTTAACATAACATTCAATGTCACAACGAGTCAACAACAAACATAACATTTAACAAGTCAACAACGAACATAACATATCAATGTCACACTCTATCAGTGTCAATCTCATCATTTCCATCCCCATCATCAGTGAATAAAACAACCTCCAAGTCTGGTTCATCAAGAGAAAGAGAAGCAACTTCAAGAACACCGACCCCTTCTGATGGATCCCATTCATCTGTAGCAAGATCCCATAGCTTGCTCTCTCCTTCCTTATAGCTTTTACCCTTTCTTGAGAGAAGACGAAGATTTGTATGTATGAAAACTAAATCTTCAGCCCTCTTTGGATTGAGCCTGTTCCTTTTCATTGAATGGATAAAAGAATATGTACTCCAATTTCTTTCACAACAAGAAGAAGATGATGGTTGTGAAAGGAGTTTCAAGGCAATAGATTGAAGCTTAGGGATTACAACGCCAACTAGCATTCTCTCCTCCTTCTTTCTTATTTTGTAACATTGTCACATAGGCCCAAAGAGGATTAGTAGAGCTAACTTCTCCACTAGTATACCTGCTAGATGTGGATGAACTAACAAAAGAACTACTAGATTGTTGTGAAGACATCTGCATAACATTATTAATTTATGAGTACCATGAGCCCCTATTACAATTACAAGCTATTTTACAATCAATGACCCTAATCACATTACTAATAACAGAAACAGATTTCACATTCCAAAATTTCAGATAATTACATCCAAAAATTCAGATTTCACATTCCAAAAATTCAGATTGAAATTCAGATTACTAATAACAGAAACAGAGCAAAGTTTCACATTTCAATCAATCAATATAATCAACAATAACCATAAATAAAGCATCCAAAAATTGTTATTCTGAATTCAGATCACAACCAGCCAACTCAAAGGGACGAAATGGTGAAGGATGAGAGTTGTGTACCTTAGCCGTGAGACCGTGACAGAGACGCGTGAGCAACCAGCCAACTCAAAGGGACGACGGAGAGACTGAGCGGAGATGAAAACAGAGACAAGAAGGGAGACTGAACAGAGAACGGAGAACGGAGAGGAAGGTGACACTCGCAGTCGCAGTCTTGAACGGAGAACGCAGAACAACGGAGACGAAGACGAACGCTCGCAGTCTTGAACGGAGAACAGAGAACGGAGACGAAGACGAACGCTCGCAGTCGCGGTGGCGCGGACGCGGACGAGGCGGTGGCGCCGACGCGAACGAGGCGGTGGAGGACGGTGAGAGCGAGGTGGTGCGATGTTAGAGGGAAGAGAGAGTTTTAGGGTTTCTGAATGTGTTTTAGGAAACAGAGAGAGTTTTAGGGTCTCAATGGGTATTAGGTTTCTGATTTTTGATCAGAATTAAAAAAAAAAATTAAATCAAAACGGCGTAGTTTTGGGTACAGGAGTACCCAAAACGTACCCGCGCCGTACCCGAGCTGTACCCAACACCGTACCCATTTTTTTTGTTTGATCTCGCGTACCCAGGAGTACCCGGTACGTACCCGGCCGTACCCGAGCCGTAGTACCCGGTACTGGTACGCCTGCAAAATTGAAGTAACCGTGCTTCAGAGATTCAAGTAGTGGTTTCTTGGATGAATATATCTTAAAATTTAAGACGGTAAATATATATAGGGGACATATCTAGTGAGAAAGCCAATTTTATATGAGAGTGAGAGGGTTTAATATTAACCATTAGATTAAAATATAAGGCTGAGATTAAAAGAGTCATTAAAATTAATTATGTGCCTCTCCCCTATTTTCTCTCTACATAACTTGGTTTTATTCTTTGAGTAATGTTTTTCATACATGTTGTATATATACAACATAGAGAGAGGTAGAGAGAAAATAAAAAAGTGTGAGATGTGATAGATGATATGATAAGTGATATGATGGAGAGAGATAGAGAGAAAAATTATGTTATATAAGTTGTATGAATTTGTTGTATAAATATCATTACTCTTATTCTTTTAGGATTTTAGGTTCCCTTAAACCTTTTTTTTTCCAAAAGAAAGCACGTAACTCTCAGCACCGAGTTGCTTTCAAATAATTGGCATTGGCACAAATATTAGCATTGGCATAGTTCGTAGCATTCAAATACGTATCCAAAACATAATTGGTATTGGCATCTCATCATCAGAAGCTGAAGACAAGACATGGATTAATAATCAATTTTGCAATTGAAACACAATCATATATTAAATTGAATGTGGTACCTATTGGGATTGAACTTTTCAATTGTTTGTAAGAAAATTTGATATTTGTGCTGCTTCTGTTAATACCTGGTGCGCGCAAGTAAATAATATGTTTTCCCAGGTTTGGGTGCGGCGCAAGAATACAAAACAGGGAGAGACACATGATTAGTTTTAATAACTCTTTTAATCTCATCCTTATATTTTAATCTAATGGTTAATATTAAACCCTCTCACTCTCATATAAAATTGTCTTTCTCATTAGATATGTCCCCTATATATATATATATGAGAGACAAATATTGTGTGAGAAGAAAGGGAAAACAAAAATCATGAGGGAATAAAATAAAAGAAAAGAAAGGGAAAACAAAAATCATGAGGGAATAAAATAAAAGAAAGAGAAAATATTTTCTTTACAACTATAATCAACATTACCTTTTATTTATGATTTTAAAAAAACTCATTATCTTTTATTTATGAATTATATTTTTTAGTACTAATAGGCATTATCCTTTAATTATATACATGGAATTCTAAACATTTTTGCCACCTTATATATATCAATGGGACATGAAATAGACTCATTTCATTTACTCACAATTTTAATTCTCAAGTTGATGTACATAATCCAATGTACATAATCCACTGTACAGTAATATAGTAGTCTTTTTTTGACAAACTAAAACATTAAAATAATATAAACTTATTAAATTAATCAATCAAAAGTACAGTGCTACAACTAGTTATTTGGAAGCTATTAGTTTTAGCATGTCTCGAGATCCATTTGCAACCGTTCTTGTTTTTATTCACATGCACTATTTCAATATATATAGGGAAATACTAATAAGGGTAATAAGAACACTAATTAAAAATTAAAAAATTTATATTGGATTGTGCAATTAATATTTAATACTATAAATATAATTAATACTGTGATTTATAATAAAAATCTATTATATATAAATATTCCTTATAGCATGTTTGGTTTGTCGTTCAAATACTCAAAATGATTTTGCATAATTGATTTTAGGAAATTTCTTCGGTACCCGGACTAATTGAAGGGTTTTGAAACCCTTTCAACGAGGACCAATAGCATTTGTTGCAGAATTAATTAGTCAAAGCGGTATGATTATAGTTAAAAAAAATTCTTCATTGAAGTTTCGTTCTCCGTTATCAAACACATTATATTTTTCTTGTTTTTCTTTTTCTCTACCCGTTTTGTTGGCTTTTGTTTCTTTCTCTCCTTATTTTACCAAAAAAAAACACATTTTATTTAGTTTTTTTTTGTGTATAATTTTTTAGTTTAAAAAATTATAAAATTAAAAATTTAACTTTAAGTGAAACCAATATTGTGTATTTTCCATTACGAAACTTCTAATGGAACTGTGTATTTAGTCTTTTGTTCTTGAATCTCCTACAAAAAAAGCATTATATTTAATTTTTTTTTTTGCATTTTCAATTTTCGAAGCTTCTAATGGAATTGTACCGTATTTAGTCTTTTGTTCTTGAATCTCCTACCCAACATTGTTAGATTGTTTATTGTGGTGGTTCATGTCTTCTTTACGTTAAACCTTAAATTTTTTATTAGTATTTTTTAATTAAAATAATTTTGTTCAAACTAAAAATAATCTCATACATATTGATAAATAGAAGACTAATATATAATAAGAAAATTTTTGAATAACATGAGATCACATGACATATTTAATTGTTAATCAGGTACAAATTACTATTGGTGCACATGAAAAGGGTTCCAAAACCCTTCATTTAATGAGGATACCGGAGCAAAGCCCTTGATTTTAAACCACTCTCGTCTAACATATTTCGTAAAATGTGCATCACTTATCTCAACCATTAATTTTTAGAATCAATTCTGCTCAACTATAAATCAAACGGACACTTAGTGTGTCTTAAGGCACTTGTTAGCCAAACACATAAATAATGGATGTACTTATTTATAAGGTTTTGGTTCAATCACAACAAGCGATACTATCAACTATGAGCTAAAATTCTCTCCAATTATTGAAAATGTCCACTTGAAAAGAGATAAACACATACACATATGTGGGGTCCACGTGGGGCCCACACATATGTATGAACCTTTCTCTCCAACGATATTTTCAGTAATCGGAGAGAGCCCATGCAACCTTTGGCTTGATGATTTATCTGACACCTTCATGAGATTAGTGTGTTACTGGTTAGTTAACTAATTAAATGAAGAACTTATATCATCACATAAAAAAACAATTGAAACGTGCCATTGGTTATATATAAATTGAAAATCCTATTTTTTTAATGCATTAATCTCCACACTCAATTTACAGAATATTCACGAGTACATGCATGGAAAGCCTTTTTTTTTTAAATAAAAGAAATAATCACTTCTTTAGAAAAAGCTTTCTCAAATCTCAAGAGCCAAAAAAATTATTTTGATAACGAGTTAATTCAAACACGCGCGTCATTCATATGTTTGGTGAGAAGCAAACACTGTTGTTGACGCTCTTGCTATGTACAAGTGCTCACTTACCCTAGCTAGTTGGTGTCCATATCCTTATTAGTATGTAAGTGTGAAAATAGGTCCGGTCATTTGTTGAGGACCATGGCTCAACCTATTCGAAATTTAGTTTAACTTGATTTGTTTAATAAAAAGGTTTGTCTTAGATATTTTTCAAAAGTCATTTTAATTAAATAGTTTAGACTTAGGAATTTTAAAAACTTAATTATTAAACTTGACAAGTTAGTCAATTTATAAATAATATTATTTTTAATAAAATATAAATATATTATACATTATATAATAAATAATATAATAATAATATATAACTTTTAAATTTCTTTTATTGGCCAATTTAGAGATATATAAGCTATTGACCTAAGGCATATGTCATTGACATATTTATATTGTTAAAAAGTAAGGCCATTAGTCCATAAACATACTGGCCTCTTTAGATGTAGACCTATTGGGGTGTATTTAAAGGTTATAACATGAAATAAGCTTTTATAGGCTAATAGGTCAAAGCAGGCCTGAAAAAATGGCCTATGACATGTAATAGGCCAGACTTGAGCCATGAAAATATAATGCAGGTCAGGTTTGAGCCTTGCATAGCCTAACTTGGCTCGGCCTACTTCCACCCCTATTAGTCCCCCTATTTGTGCTTCTAGAAACGATTATAATGTAGTGTTATTCCCAGATTAATTGTTGCGTGGATTTTCGGTGTTAGGCATCCTTTTACCAAAAAAAACCATGTCATTCATATTAGGGATATTTATATCCACCGCAATAACTGATTTTTTTTTAATTGAATTGGATTGGTTTTCGGATCCTATGTTAAAAACCAATCCCATCAATCTAAATCGAACTTATATGAGTTTTTCTAACATGTGCAACCCTTGCACAGGATAATAAATCAAAAGAGGAAATGTTTTATTGGAAATTGCAACTACCACAATATTCAATGCATTGGTAATATTAGAAGTTGCAATTTCCAATAAAACCTTTTCACTCTTGATTTATTATCCCGTGTGCAAGGTTGCACATGTTAGAAAAACCTAACTTATATATACTACTACCTTTGTTTTTATTTAACTGTCCATTTGGATAAAAAAACACACAAAATAATTAAATTATTACTCTTATTTTCATGAAATATATTTTAAACTTTCTATTTTATCATTTACCTTTTCTTAATACTATTAGGTCTCATTAGTTATTAATAGTAAGTCATTTGTTAACGTAAGGGTAAAATAAAGAAAAATAATTATTATTGTTGTGGGTTTGTAAGTGGACAGTTAAATAGAAATAATTTTTTTTTTCTAAAAGTGGACAATTAAATAAGAACAGAGGTAGAATTATTTTTGTTTATAAATAATCATATATTTATACTTGTATAAGTATATACTCATGAAATTAATTATTTATACTAGTATTCTTTTTATGATTTTATTATCTAATATTATTTTAAATTTATGTGGTTTACAAAAAAAATTATCCCCTATATATATTTTTGTTCCGTTTATATCTCCCATTACCAGGGGCAATCCTATATATTCGAGACTTAATCACAGTTAAAGCTCCTCACTCCTCTCTAAGAGTGTGTTAGATAAATGATATATTAAAAAATACTATAAATTTAATATAAATAAACACATTTATTATATTTTTTAATTTATATTTTTTATGTAATAAGATAAATAAATAAAAATTAATGTAGTAATAAAAGTGAAAAAATAAATAAAAATATAAAAATGAGTTGTTTTAATAAAAGAGAAAAATTAAAAAAAATAAAAAATAAAAAGTAGGGGAGAGAGGAAGGAAGTGTACAGTAACTATATGGAAATTGGTGTGGGAATATCATTATTGAATTGTAAATGTTAAGAAACAACGAGACCATTGAGCATGTCTTGATGCCGTAGCAATAATGACTTTTACAAAATTTTTACTTCGATGCTTTTTATAATGCACATTTAATTGAATTACACATATTAATAAAAGTGGTTAAAATTAGTTGATTTTATTGGAGTTTTAAAAATTAGTTTAACTTTCTAATTTTATCTTTATTTAATATCATTAACTAACTCCACTACCATTTGACAGTTACATTAAAGTTAATAAAGGTAAATAATGAAAATTATAATAAATGTTTCCTTGAAATTGTAAAGTGCCTTCTAAAAAAAGGACCACAAAAACTTGCTAGAAGAGACTTATAAAAATGACCGGAGTAATAATTTTGCTTCTCTGCACTAAAGAAAAAGCAAATAAATTTGTGAATGAGAGGAGGGAATGAAGTAGGAAAAAATGTGTTTTTGTGCACCAGAAAGCCCCCATTTATAGACACTTCATGTTTATTTATCAAAAATCACATCTACTCAATATATCTTTTCATGAAAAGTCACACATTTTTCTAGAAATGTCTTTAATGAAGAGTCACATTTTTTCGATTATAAAAGGCATGTCTTTTCAATTTAAATGAAGGAATGCAACTAATCACGTATACATATATACCACCACTAAAGTTTGATGTGGTTAGTTGAAGGTAATCTCATAAGTGATGACTTTCTTCATGTGGATTTCACAGTTGAGATTTGGAAAACAGTACAAATATTATAGCAACACCAATGTGTTCGAGCATTCAGGGAAGTTCTACTCGGTTGCTGAAAGTCACATCCCACAAGAGATTGACATCTTCACACTAAGTACTTTAAAGGACTGGGATGCCAATGGAGCCTGGAATCGTCCTCTTTGCAGTCACCCAAAGGTTATCTTCTTTTAATTATATATAAAATATATATATATATATATATACACACACTGCATATTAATTCTCATGCATTTTGAGTTTTCAGCATTAATTCCTTTTTTGTGATCATATAATTTACTTTTACAGAAAGTTCCAGGTACAGGAGAGCTGGTTATATTTGGGGTAGAAGCTACTAAACCTTTTCTTGAAGTTGGAATAGTTTCTGGTATATAAATATTCTCTAAATTCCTTACAATATTGAAGAGATATTGGTGTGCTAGTAATTGATTTTGATAGATCAGTGGTTGTGCTAATGTAATATAATATCTATAGCATGCCCTTTAATTTATTGTTAACCATTTTCAGCTGATGGAATGGAATTGGTGCATAAAGTGGATATAAAACTAGACAGGTGTTCTCTTTGCCATGAGATTGGTGTCACACATAGGTAACATTCGCTACCAAAAACCATCAAATGGAATTAAAATCCAGCTGCTATATAAATATTATATCAACAAGAATGAGACCTCTTAATGTATCTATTTCTGGGTTCATGGTTAATTTGCAGGTACATTGCCATATTGGATTTTCCACTGATCATAGATTTAAACAGATTACTAAAAAGAGGCCCGTGAGTACATATAAACTTTTTGGCTATGATATATAAGGTCACAGAAAATCCCTGTAGATGAATAAGCTTTGCATATTTTTACATATAGATTAATCAAATATGAGAAGGAGAAAGGTGCAAGGATTGGGATAATGCCGTTGTATGGTGATGCAGCTTCAATCCAGTGGTTTGAAGTGGAACCTAATAGCACATTTCATGTTATCAATTCTTTTGAGGATGGTCATGAGGTAACTTATTCCTTAATTAATTGTAGTATACTGAAATTGTGCAACAAGTTGGCTGAATAATTAAGATTTTTTTTGGTATTATATAGGTGGTGTTGTGGGGTTGCAGAGCACTAGACTCATTAATTCCAGGACCTGAAGATGGTCTAAATGAATTCAAATGGTTCTCTCGTTGTTATGAATGGAGATTAAACATGAAAACAGGGGAGGTTAAGGAGAGATATCTCACTGGACCAGAGCAGTTTTTGGATTTTCCAGTAATCAATCCAAGTTTTACAGGAATTAAGAATAGATATGGTTACACCCAAGTGGTTGATCCAATTGCTAGTTGTGCTGCAGGTAATTAATTTTTCAAAATTAAAACAGTTTGGTCATTCTATTTAACAATCACAGCTAGCAACTCTTATTATCCTCAACTTTGATTTATAATTAATATAATATGATATGATTTCATGTTTGACTATTTAGACATTCCTAAATACGGAGGTCTAGCCAAGCTATACTTTGGAGATTCATGTTCAGAGTTCCCTGTGGTAAAAATATGACAATCTATTATGTTGCAATCTGAGTAAATTCTTAATTTAGTCCCTAATTAAATATATCATTTTTCTTCTGATTAGTCCTCAAATAAAATTAACCGTAAAAGTAGTTCTTTAACTTTTATAGCATCCGTCAAATTAATTCTTGTCAGAGACCAACATAATGAGATAATGTGAAAATTGGAAAACTAAATTTTTTAAAATTTAATGACTACTTATGTAATTAGTTTAATTTGGGGACTAATGAGAAAAGAGGTGATAAGTTTGGGGACTAAGTTGAGTGTTTATCATGTTTATCTATTGACTTTTCTTTTGTATATTTGTTTTTGCTGAAAGTGTAATTTTCACAACTTAAAATCAGGGAGACACACAAGAAGAAGAGCCTATAAAGGTTGAATACCATATGTTTGAAAAGAATGTATTTTGCACTGGATCTGCCTTTGTCCCTAAAGAAGGTGGTCTCGAGGAAGATGATGGTTGGATAATCACTTTTCTTCACAATGAAGATTCTGACATATCTCAAGTAGGTTACTATACTTCTTTGACAAATGTGAATTAATTAATCTTCCTTCAAATCATATATGTTAATTACAACTTATATATACTTTTTGTTTTTATTTTCTTTCTGCAGGTTCATATAATTGACACAAAGAAGTTTTCTGGCGAGGCAGTTGCTAAAATTACCATGCCTTGCAGAGTTCCATATGGCTTTCACGGAGCTTTCATGCCAATCTCATTTAATTAATTTGCAATGTTTAGCATTGTGCTGTGTTTTTTTATCAGTCTGTATTAATTTGTAACGCTTATCTAAGGTACTACCGATTGTTGGTGCACTGTCATGTGATTACCTTCTTCCTCAGTTTGCAACTCTTATCTAAGTTTCAAGATTATGTCTTTATCCACATAGCCATTATTTGAAAAAAATTAAAAAATTTAAAAGTTAAGAAACAAAATTACATTAATTTGGACTCGGGAGAAAAGAGATGTATAATTGATGCTTGTGAATAATTAAAAAGTTAATTTTTTGTTTGGTTTCTACTAAAATCACGTTTTAAATGATATCAGTAAGACATCTCACAAATAAACTCTCAGTTTAAAGAATAGAGAAAGAGAGGAAGAGTGTTTCTAATATTCACTCAAAGTTTCATTCATATACTTCTTATCATTTAGTCACGTACAACAACCATATTTATAGGAAAATGATGAAATAACAAATAACAAAATGATAAACACTAAGCAAATGAAGACAAGGAAGTGTGTGATTGCAATCCACATTTAGATTTCCCGTGCAAAAAAAATTTCGGCACCCAAGGCAAGATTCATATCTCTTTGAAGCTTTACTTTTTTTTGTCCTTTTTCTTTTGTATTTGAGCTTTGTTTTGTAACAATAGGCACATACTACCAACCTTTTGCATGTTGTTTTCTTTGAGGCTTGATTTATTAATATATCTAACATTGCCTCCCTTAAATCAAGCTTGCACCATTCCAAGCATTTTCTTCAACTTGTAAAATAACTCAACTTTCAGTGGCTTTGTAAAAATATCTGCAATTTGTTCTTCAGTTGGACAATACTCGATCACCACTTCTTTCTCAGCTACCAGCTCTCGGATCTTGTGAAACCGAATATCTATATGCTTGGACCGTCCATGAAAAACTGGATTTTTGCATAGTGCAATGGCAGACTTGTTATCACAAAATATCTCTGTGGGAGTATCCTGCTTCTGGTGCATCACTTCTAGAAGTCTTCTTAGCCATACTGCCTGTGTAGCACAACTGGATGCAGCTATATACCCTGCTTCAGCGGTTGAGAGTGCAACATCTGGTTGTTTCTTTGAGGACCACGACCTAGATGAAATGCGTACCCTGACGTGCTTTTTCTTGTTTCTATATCTCCTGCCCAATCACTATCTGTATATCCAACAAAACTCACAGTAGTATTATTGTCATAAAAAATTCCATCAGTCAGAGTACCTTTGATGTATCTCAGAATTCTTTTGCCTCCTTGCAAATGACAAACACGTGGCTCTTCCATAAATCTGTTGAGCAATCCAACTCCAAAAACAATGTCTGGCCTAGTTGCAGTCAAATATCTCAGACTTCCTATCAAGCTCTTGTAATAGGTTGGATCTATCTTCTTGCCATCGGTTTCTCTTGTTAACTTCAACTTTTCTTCAACGGGAGTGAAAATCGGCTTTGGATTCTCCATCTTGAATTTCTTCAAAATATCACCAGCGTATTTCTTCTTAAATATGAAAATTTCATCATCTTGCTGATTGACCTCAATGCCGAGAAAATACGACAATAGGCTTAAATCTGTCATTTCAAAGCATTTAATCATAGCCTCGCTGAATTCTGCAATAATCTTTGGATTATTTCCAGTAAAGATTAGATCATCAACATAAAGGCACACAATAAGAACATCATTTGGACCAAAAATTTAATATATAAAGTGCGTTCAAATGGGCATCTCTGAAAACCATGATGCACAAAATAAGAATCAATCTTTTTGTACCACACTCTGGGTGCCTGCTTCAAGCCATACAATGCTTTCTTCAATCTATAGACCTTGTCTTCTTTTCCTTCAATCACATATCTTGCAGGTTGTTCAACATATATACACCTCTTCTTCCAAAGTACCATTTAGAAAAACGGATTTAACATCCATTTGGTATATTTTCCAATTATTTTGAGCTGAGATAGATATAATCATACGAATTGTATCTAATCTCGCAACAGGAGCAAATACCTCAAAATAATCAATACCTGGCTTATGCTTGTATCCTTTTGCCACCAACCTTGCTTTAAAACGATCAATTTCTCCATTGGGTTTGTACTTTGTTTTGTACATTCATTTCACTCCAATTGGCTTCATATCTACTGGCAAGTTAGTCAGCTCCCATGTTTAATTTTTTTCAATTGCATGGATCTCAGCATCCCTGGCTTTTCTCCAATTTTGATCATCTGCAGCTTCTTCAAAAATCACCGGCTCACAATCTGCAAATAAAGCAAAGTTGATAATTTCTTCATCAGATGGGTCATTATCATTACCCACAACATAATCCTCCAATCTAGTTGGTAGTCTTCGTTGCCTCTGTGGCCTGCTTGATGTTTCTGGATCATCGGTTGCTGGATCTTGATGTCCATTCTCTTCTTCACAACCATCTGGAATTACCACCGGTTGCTTTTGGACTTTTGGAAACCAGTCCCACATTCCTTCTTCATCAAATGTCACATCTTGGCTAATAATCACCTTCTTTGTCTCTGGATTGTAAAATCTGTATGCCTTTGAATTTGTGCAGTAGCCAGTAAACACACATTTTTCTCCTTTATCATCAAGCTTCTTCCTTAATTGATCTGTTACATGGGCATATATCACACACCCAAAAATTCTGAGGTGTCGGATGGAGGGTCTCCTTCCACTCTAGGCTTCTTCTGGTGTTTTGTCACGAACACTCTTTGTTGGACACCTGTTCAAGATATAAACAACAGTAGCAACAACTTCTGCCCAGAATTCTCTGGGTATTTGTTTTGCTTTCAGCATGCACCTCACCATGTCCATGATTGTCATGTTCTTCCTTTCGGCAACTCCATTCTGTTGGGGAGTGTATCTGGTTGTCAGTTTATGATGAATTCCATGTTGCTCAAAGAAATCTGCACAAACAAGGTATTCTTGACCTCTGTCTATTCTCAATGCTTTAATCTTGCAGCCACTTTGTTTCTCCACAAATGCCTTAAATGACTTAAAGGCATCACAAGCTTCTGATTTTTGCTTCAAAAAATACACCCAAGTATTTCTACTGAAATCATCAATAAAGGTAATAAAATACTTACTACCACCATGTGATGGGATTTCAACTGTGCACAAGTCTGAGTGAACAATCTCCAGTGGTTTCCTTGCTCTCCATGAATTTCCTGTAGGAAATGATTCTCTGTGCTTTTTTCCCAATTGGCAAGTCTCACACACACTATTGGGGATATTTACAACGGGCAAACTAGACACATATTCTTTCTTTGACAGATAATTTAATCCAAAGAAATGAAAATGACCAAAGCGCATATGCCACAACCAATCATCATTTGGTATTATAGAAACCAAATAAGGAAATCTTTCATGTTAAACTTCAAAGGGAATAGACGATTATGAGTCATTTTTACCTTGGCAATAAATCTCCCGTTCTTGTCAATCAACGTGTAGTACTCATGTTGTATCTGCATGTTGTAGCCTTTCTCTGATAGTTGTACCATACTCAATAGATTATGATGAAGTCCAGGAGCATAGAAAACATCAGAGATGAAGTTTTGGGATCCATCCTTCAATCTGATAGCAACTTGGCCTTTTCCCAGAATTGGAATATTGGTGTGTTAGTGTATGCACTAGATACCTATATGTTTTTGTACATCCATCACTTGTATCATATTATTATTTTATAAAGGCATTTCATTTTATTAATTCTTTTAGAATATAATTATTGTCCTTAGAATAGTAAGCTTAAACTTCATAAGAAATCAAGTAGATGACTTGATCGTGAGGTCTTATGAAGAACTATTCTTAAAAAGTCCCTGGTCAAGTATCATCTTAGGACAAAGATGCATTTAGACTAGTATGTGAGTTCATTGATGATCACATCTCACAGATCATGGATATAAGATATCATGTGCTCACATAGGTACACATTAAGAGTAATGGTGTACTGGACATACCCACCTTAAGAACGTTGCATGGGTTGTTACATAAGTGTCATGAACGTTTCTTAAATTGATAAATGTTATATGAAGTCCTTCGACCTGAAATCACTATGATTCCTACATAAGGAATTATATGTTTTAATTATCATCAAACGTTACCTGTAACAGGGTAATCATATAGTTGGTTTTTGGACATATAATAAATTATGTGGTGGAATGTTAGTGCCCTAGATGGGATTTGTCCCTCCTATGTAATAGGAGTTATATCTGTAGGCCTCTTGATAAAGTGATACTGCAAAATGCATGGCCATGCTCAGGAGGATAAACATGAGATGTTTATTTTCTGCACAGTCTACTTGGGATCAAGAAAATATATAAATTGAACTATACAAGATTGACATAATCCATGTCCTTGTGTTTAATTAGATATTTGAACAAAGGGACATATCATATAAATTATCATAAAATAGGATTCGTCAAAGTTGTTGATATTCTCAATATTTGGATAGTGATGTATTGCTAGATGCCGCTCACTATTTATGATATTAAATATAAAAGAGTTTTATATTAATATCATAACCAAATATTAAAAGCCTATTGGGTCACACACATACAACAATCCACTAGGAAAGAGATCATTCTAATTTAATTAAATTATAACATAATGGGTCAGGCCCATAAGTGTGAGGGTTAAGTGAGTAAAGGGGTAAAACCCTAGCCACCACTCTATAAATAGAGCATGAGATGCACTACCCTGTACACATGAGCAATCGCTTCTTACTTTCTAAGGCTACTAGCAGAGCTGAGGAGGGTTTCCTAGTTTGGTTGTTGGCGTGGATACCAATAGAGACGTGGCCACTCTTGCCTCGTTTGTAATCCTAATAAGGTACGACCTTTCGTTTTAATACCTTTTATGCCTTGATTCGTGTTTTCGCAAAACGATTATAATAAGGAATGAAATCCATTTATTTCCGCTGCACCCTGACCACATGCTTGATTCCCTTCATGGTGTTATTGCCAAATTTTCTAGTGGAAGTCATTGTTTCATCTAGAGAAGAAAATATCTCCTTTTTCCCACACATATAGTTACTACACCAAGTATCTAAATACAAGATGTTTTCACCTTCAGAAAAATTACCGCTTGCCAAAAATAAACTTTGTGGGTTAGAATTCTCACCAACATCCTGATACTGGTTTTCTGCTATGTTTGCCTGTTGTTTGTATATGCAATCTGCAACTTTGTGTCCGAACTTCCCACAATGATAACAATTATAATTTGCTCTTTCTTGGTAGTTTTTACCTCTTCCTCTTCCACGGTTGGAGTATCCAAAGTTGTTTCCTCCTCTTCCTTGGTTAAAGTTGCTACGTCCTCTTCCTCTAAAATTTCCACGACCTCTGCCTCTATAATTTCCTCTTCCTCCATTATTGAAATTGTCACGGTTTCTACCTTCTTTGTTTTGACTGGATTCAGCAACGTTGTTGAGATTCACCTGACTTTTTAAGGCTTTTTCATGTACTTTTTTCGTCTTCTCCAGGATTTTGCTCACATGGCTTTCAATGCTTCCTTGCAACTCTGCTACCGTCATGCTATCTGTGTCGTGGGACTCAATTATTGTAGTCACCACATGGTCAAACTTCATCGGAATGGTGCGTAATATTTTCTCTGCAACTTTACTATCAGGAATATCTTTCCATACACCCTCATCTTATTTACAAGGTCAGTAACACGTGAAAAATATTGTTCAATTGTTTATGAACTGGACATTTAATAACTCTCATATTCTCTACGCATGGATTGTAACTTGGATTTCTGGGCTTTCTCCACTTCTTTATATGACAGCTTCAAGATGCCCTATGATTCTTTAGAAGTTGTGGCACTTGCTATTTTACCAAAAACTGAGTAATCTACTCCTTGATAGATTTGTGTCAGAGTCAGCTGATTATGCCGTCGAGCAACATCGTCTGCTCCTTCTTTCATACTCAGTTCAACATAGCTCCAAATATTATGAGCTTTCAAATGGGTAGCCATTAATAGTGTCCAGTAATTATAATCCAGTTTCCCATCTAATTTGGGACCGGACCAGACAATATTGTAGTTTGTCATATCTCTCTCACACACTGACTCAAAAAAAATATGAAAGTGAGAACACTCTTGTTCCTCACACACTCTTGATTTTTTTAACACTCACACCACCAGGCTCTCAAGCTCTGATACCAATTTGATATCAGTGGGACATCTCACAAATAAACTCACGCTTTAAAGAATAGAGAGAGAGAGGAAGAGTGTTTCTAATATTCACTCAAAGTTTCATTCATATACTTCTTATCATTTTGTCACGCACAACAACCATATTTATAGGAAAATGATGAAATAACAAATAACAAATAACAAATAACAAAATGTTAAACACTAAGCAAATGAAGACAAGGAAGAGTGTGATTGCAATCCACACTTAGATTTCCTGTGCAAAAAAAAAAAAAAATTGGCACCTAACATGCAAGGCAAGATTCATATCTCTTTGAAGCTTTACTTTTTTTTTGTCCTTTTTCTTTTGTATTTGAGCTTTGTTTTGTAACAATAGGCACCTACTACCAACCTTTTGCATGTTGTTTTCTTTTAGGCTTGATTTAATATATCTAACATTAAATGTGGATCCCGCCTAACACTACTGACATTGGTCGGGATACATAATTGAAAAATGGATCAGTATAAACCTAACTGAAAATAACACAAAAAGTAAGGGCCTGTTTAGTTTGAGGAAACGTTTTCTGTTTTCATTTTCTGTTTTCATTCTATTTCCTGTTTTCTGAAATTTTACAAAGGAAAAACTGGAAATGCTGAAAACATCAAATTTTTGTTTCCAGCATTTCTAGTTTTTCCTTTGTAAAATTTCAGAAAACAAGAAACAGAAAATGGAAACAGGAAATGAAAATGCAAACCAAACAGACCCTAAGACTTTAAATTAGTTTTAGCGGTATAACATGATTTCTTTTATTTTTTGGTGAAAAAACAAAAATGAAATAGGAAGACACGAGGTTGTCACATTCTAAGGTTAATGGCGAGTTTGATTTCTACACTACAAGAAATTCAGTTTTTAGCGACGACTTTTCTGCGACGGCAAGGAAGTGACAGTAGCGACGGCTAGGCTGTCGCTATAATTATAATGTATTTTTTTTTGAAAAAAATAAAAATTAAATGTTGCGACGGCTCTAGAGACGACAGGCCATCTCTACATTAAAAATGAATTTTTAATTTACGCGCGCATTTTTCTAAAAACGTAGCCATGGCCGTAGCGACGGTCAGGTCGTCGCTACGTTAAAAACCTGCACGTGTTAAAACCCCTCTCCCCCCCTCTTCCTCCATTTCTAAATACCTTTTCCTCCAAACTCCCTTTTCTTCTCATACAACCACCCCATATTTCTGTCACTTCACTCCGTTTATTTTGAAAAACTGACTGATTAAAACGTTTCTCTCCTTCATAAGATCGTTTTGAACCGATCAGTTTTCAAAATAGTTGTCTATAGGTGACGTTAGAGCTCGTTCCAGAGTTATTCCCTTTTCAGAGTCGCAACAAGTAGGTTTTTTTAAAGTTTTATTAATTTAATAATTTATTATTGTAATATAGGAATTAGGTTTTAAAGCTTTTATTTGTTTTATTAATTTATTAATGTGATATAGGAATTAGGTTTATTTGTAATTAATAATTTATTTGTAAATAGTTTATTTGTAATTAATAGTTTTAATTAATTAATTTTTATTTAGGTTTATTTGTTTTATTAATTTATTAATGTGATATAGGAATTAGGTTTATTTGTAATTAATAGTTTAATTAATTTCTCTGTAATTATTAGTTTATTTGTTTTATTAATTTATTAGTAATTATTTAATTTATTAGTAATTAGTAATGAGTAATTAGTTTTTTTAATTTATATAATTATTTATTTTTTGTATAATGTCTATAGTAATTACAATTAATTTTATTAGTAATTAGTATATTAGTAATTATTCTATTAATTAGTATTTTACTAATATGTTATTAGTTTTTTTAATTTATATAATTATTTATATTTTATATAATGTCTATAGTCATTAGTGCCTAGGATGCATGGTAGAGGTGGAGAGAAGATCCCACCGAGTAGAGGGAGGTCCATCCCTCCGGGCGAGCTGTGACAACAGGCGGCTCGCGCGATGCGGGAGAGGGCCAACCTCTCTCACTCACGCGCTGATTATATGCTGGAGTATCCATCTACTTCAGCGCCGGCGGGCGCCATGCAAACTTCTTCTTCTTCCTCCTCTCCATCATATGCTTCGACACAGTTCGATGGTATGATGTTCATGCCGACACCGGGATTAGTTTAGATGCCTCCAGTGTAGGAGGACGTTGTGCCCGACCTAGACGCTGATGACGCTCAGGGTGACCTAGATATAGCACTACTATAAAATCCAGGATTATAGAGGGAAAAAATCCCTCGCTAAACGATGAAAATCCCTTGCTAAATATTTAGCGACGGAATTTGCGACAATTTCAGAATCCGTCGCTAAAAGTGGCGTCACTAAATTTTTGCGAGGAAAATGAAAAATCCATCACAAATGGGAAAATTTCCCTCGCTAACGTTTAAAATTCCTTCACAAATTTCCTGGAGGAAGAAGGCATAATTCCGTCGCTAATTGTTACGAAATGTATTCCTTCTCTAATAGCGAGGAATTTTTTTCGTCACTAATTAGAGAGGGAACACTAATTAGTGAGGAAATATTCCCTCTTTAATTAGCGAGGGATTTTCTTCCCTCACTAATTAGAAAGAACATGTTTCCCTCCTCAATTAGTGAGGAAGAATTTTGTCTCTACTTAGCGAGGGATTTCCTACTCCTCACTAAGTAGAGAGGAAATTTAATTCCCTCGCTAATTTAAATAGCATTTTTTTCTACTCAAATTTTATTTTCCCATCTTTAATTTTGAGAGGGATTTTTCCCTCTCCAAATTCCCAAATTAGGATGCATGTTTGATTTGAGAGAGGTAAACAACACTATTAAAAAGATATACATATTGTCTTGTGTCCTGGAAATAGCTAAATTAAATTTCCTTATACACAAAGTATTACACCATTTCCAATATATTTATGAAAAGTTCAACAAACATCAATCAAGTGAGTCTAACTAAAATACAATAATTACCCATTAAAACACTCAAACAAGGTCTTATCATTAGTTTATATCAATTTATTAAGAAATTATTAAAAATATTTTTGTTATTCCCTCACTAACATAAATCCATGATAATAACTCTTTATTTAGCGAGGGGAAAAATCTCTCTATTTAGAGAGGGAAAAAATCCCTCTCTAAAAAGTATAAGAAATCCTTACTTTAGTGAGAGATCTAGAATTCCCCCGCTAGTCAAGGAGGGAATTGAAAATCCATCGCTAATTAGTGAGGGATTTTGTAATTCCCTCACTAACATAAATCCATGATAATTGTAACATCCTAAATTTTATTAAATAAAATAAAATTAATAAAATAAGAGAAATAAATAAATAATAATATTAGTAAGATTAGTATATTTTATGAATAAGGTTATTTAATAAATAATAAGAATAATAAATAGAATTAGTGGGTTGAGGGTAGACCCAACCCAGTAAGTATTTAAGTAAGGAGGGGGTTACCAATTCACCCTAATCCTTATTTTTTCAAATCGTCAGAGAGCGAAACACTAAGGAGGGGAGAAACCGAGTCTCAAGAGGAGGTTGCTGGAGAGTAATCATCAAGAACCAAGAAAGAGTCTTCCTTGCTGTTGTTCGATCTACACTCAAGGTACGGTGGGGGAAAGGGTGTTGCTTGTATGTGCATGTGAGGGGTGCTTGGGTAGTGATTTAAGACTTTAAATTCGAATTGATATATGTTTATATTGAGTATGGATGATAAATACCTGTTGATTGTTGATTAGTTCTATGAATCTTGATGAATCTTGAATGGAATTGAATGAGAGTAAGGAGAATGGTGAAAAGGGGTTAATAAGGATTTGATGATTTGGGGATTACGATGAATAACTGTGAAGTTGTTGTAAAGATTGTGTTTTTGATTGATTTTATGCGGTATAATCGTGTAAGATGGATGTATTGATGATGAGGAATGATTAAAGGATGAATAAAAGGGTTTAAAAGGGGCAAAAATGTATGAACAGTCGCATTCTACGACATTCACGCTTCAACTGCGCTGAAGCGCGGGCTGGAGCGTATCGGCATCGAATCTGCGCTCCACTTACGCTGAGCGAGAGTGGAGCGTAGCTCTCTGGAATTCACACTGCAGGTGCGCTGAGCGTAGGGTGAAGCGCAGCTCGTAGATTTATGTTTTTTTATGTATTTTGATGAGTTCTTTTTAGAGTAAGGATGGTTTTCCTTAACACATGAATTTGAGATTGATATGCATTTAATATAAGTGTTATTTGTGGAATTGAGAGATTTAAATGGATGTTTAAAGTGTATTGATTGTGGTTTAAGTATGATGATATTAATATCTCCCTTGATGTTAGATGTCTATATTGTTAAGATGTATGATGACGATGTATTGATGTATTCAGTGTATGAGGTATGTGATGTGTGATGATAATATATTGATGTAATGAGCATATGAGGAATGAGGTGTAAGATGATTATATGTTGATGCATTGAGCTTATGATGATTTATGATGATGATGCTTATGATGCTTTATGATAACGATGATTGATGGTGTGTGATGATGTTGATGATGATGATGTATATAACCTTACGTTGTTGATGATGCCTTGAGCATATGAGGTGATACTTGAGTTGTGCGGGCCCAACGAGGGGGTACAACTCAGGAGGTGAAATGCACGGACCCAACGAGGGGGTGCAGAGACCATGATGGGACGTTCGATGCATGGACCCAATGAGGGGGTGCAACCTAGGGATGATAGAATTGTACTGACCCAACGAGGGGGTGCAACCTAGGGTCGAATGTCGTTGTGCGGGCCCAACGAGGGGGTACAACCTATTGGTTTGTGTGGTGACACCGGTGGACTATCATTGGTAACAACTAGGGAGATTGACGAGGTGCGCCCATTGTGTGGAGTTCTAAGTCATGATCCTTGGGACGAGGTTAAGGAGTTTCGGTGTGCGTGATTATGGGTGAACATGCATGAGATTGACGATGAAATTGAATTATATGATGATGAAATGAGTATTAATGATGAAATGAGTATTATGTGTTGAGAATAGAGTATGTGTTTTCTTGGTGAATGATGATGTGAGATTTATATGAGGATATCAATGATTTGTTTTATGATGAATTTATAGATGATTATTATATGATGAATTACTTGAAGTTTGAGTATGTGGTGTGATTAATAATGATGTTGATTATATGAGGGTGAGGATAGGGTAGTCTCCTGTGTGTATGTATGAGTTGGTATTCTTTTCCTCACCGTTACACTGTGGTTAATTTTATAGGTGATGATGATGACACGACTGGTGTCGAGTATTTATTGAAGGGAGTGTCGCTCTGATACATGTGACATCAGGGCATATTAATGGGGGCTTTTACTTTATGTTTCTAGTTAGGAAAAGATTTGTAAACTGTTTAAGTGCCTTACATGGCCAGTAGGATATTTTGATGTTGATACTTGAGATTCCGCCGCTTAAAGTATTTTGAAAATAGTTGACTTCTATTTCTATTTTATATGAGTTGACTTTGAAATATATGAGGTTTTAAACGATGAGAAATGTGAACCTTTTACCCGTTGTAGGACACCGTTTTTCCTTTATTTCGTTTTATTAATTGTATAAGAGTTTGGGGTAGAAAGGTGTCTTAATAATAACTCTTTATTTAGCGAGGGAAAAATCCCTCTCTAAAAAGTATAAAAAATCCATCTTACTTTAGTGAAGGATCTACAATTCACTCGCTAACATAAATCTATGATAATAACTCTTTATTTAGCGAGGGAAAAATCCCTTTCTAAAAGTATAAGAAATCCTTCTTACTTCAGTGAGGGATCTAGAAATCCCTTGCTAATTAGCGAGGGAATATGAAATCCCTCGCTAAATAGAGAGGGAATATAAAATCCCTCGCTAATTAGTGAGGGAATTTTTCCATCGCTAAAGAGTGGTTGATTTAGTGGGGAAAGTTATGATAGATTTTTTAGAGAGGGATTAAATCCGTCACAAAATTCCTCTCTACTTTTTTATGGGAAATTAGTGAGGGATTTAGTGACGGAATTTTGGAGAGGGATTTTCCCTCTCCAAATCTGTCGCAAAATTTTACCCACTCAATTTTAGTGACGAATTTTGGAATCCGTCACTAAATTCCTCGCAAATAGAGAGGGATCCCTCTCTAAGATCATTTTTTAGTAGTGATAGGGATGCTGACCAGGAGCCTGATGAGGAGCTAGCTCGGTTCCAGGGTGCCGGCTCAAGCAGACCTCATGAGGCAGAAGCTCGAGGTCGGCTTATCCGACCATTTGGCAAGGGGTGAGTTTATTTTTTTTCTTCTTTAGAATTGATATTAGTATTGAATCTTTAATTGTTTTAACTGTTAATATTGAATATTTTATTTTGTAGGTGGGTGCCTAACGCCCCACCTATCGCAGCTATTGGCCATGTGATCCATTCGTAGTTCCGGGATCCTCACTACCTTTGGGAGGTCACCCTGAAGGATGTTAGGGAAAAGTGGTGGGAGGAGTTCACGGTAATTAAAAACCCTATCCACTTTAATTTTTTTCTTAAGATATGTCACTTTGGCAGGACTTACCATATTTTTATTTTGCAGAGCCGAGTTACTTGGGACCCTTTTGATGAGGCCCAAATCAAGAAGGTGTACGAGCAGAGGGTTGCTCGTCGCCTTCGAGATATGATGAACAAGGCTCGGAAGGCTGGAAATAGGCCCACATGGTGTGGTGAGGAGGGCTGGGAGGGTCTTTTGGCCTATTGGGACTCTGCGGAATTTAAGGGGAAGTCCGCTCGTAACAAGAGCAACCAGACTTCTCAATGCGGGGGAACAGTTCACACTACGGGCCGCATGGACCACCATGAGGTTGCGTTGGATATGGTATGTATAAACAAACACTCCTCTGTATTATATTTCTATTTGTTGTTAAATTAATTAATTTGTGTAATTTTCCTATGTAGCGACCATAGCTTGGGTGGGAGGTCGAGCTGGAGGAGTTCTTTGCTGCCACCCACGCCAAAAAGGGTGGTGGCTGGGTAGATTATCGGGCCCGATCCACCTATGTAAATGTTTGTTTATAAGTATTTTTTTATATAATTTCACATTTATGCAATTGAATATATAACTAATAATTAATTTTACTTTTACCTCAACAGACAAATTAAAAGGAGTGCCTGAGGGAGGTGGAGTCACAGATGGGGGACACCTCCATGACTGATGCCTTCACCAAGCTGGAGATCCGGAGGGATGTTGTGGGTGGCAAGACCCGAGGCCATTGTTATGGCACTGGGGACTTAGCCTCCAACATTCGTCCAGGTGTGACTAGCTTGACTCAGGAGTCCCGGGCTCACCCGGGCGAGAGTATTGACGGGTTCGGGTCACGACATTCTACTGAGGAGGCATCGCGTCAGGAAGTAAATGAAGCAAGACAGGAGTCTCGCCAGGCCATAACAAAGGCTGCAGAGTTGGAGGATCAGTTAGAACGACTCCGACGACAGATGCAGCAGATCCTGGACGCTCAGGCTGCAGTCAGGCTCCAGCTCAGGCTCAGGCGCAACTGCACCCCCATTATGATCCCGCCTTGGATGACCAATCGGTGGATGATGAGAACGAGTAGCCCGCCCCACAGCCCCAGCGTCGCCGCCACCATTGATTTCTTTATGTTTATATTTTATTGTATTATTTTTTATCAGAGTTTGTGTATATTTATATATATATATGTGTGTGTGTGTGTGTTTTTTTTAGTATTATTTTTATAATTTTAAATTTAATAAATTTAATTTAAAAAAATTACCTGTAGCGATGGCCGTGGCCATCACTACAGCCGTCTCTAGAAAAAGATTTTAAAAAAAAGAATTACTCTTAGCGACGACCATGTTTTTAGAGATGGCTTCAGCGACGGCTTAGTCGTCGCTAGGTAGCGACAACTGACTTTAGTCATCGCTACTGTATTTACGACGAGCTACTTAGCGACGTCGTCCACGTGGTCATCGTTACGCAGCCTGTAGAGACGGCTTTTCCTTGTGTGGCCGTCGCTAAAAACGAATTTTCTTGTAGTGCTATCAAAATCACCCCGTATACATGGGCAAAGTAAAGAATGGAGATAAGGAAGTCAATATTATAAATTTTTCTAATTAACTAGCCAATCTTACATACAATTTTATTATTATATAAAGGGAAAAATATGTTTTTCGTCCCTGTAGTTTCGGTCAACTTTAGTCTTCGTCCCTATACTTTAAATCCTGTGTTTTTTGTCCCTAAACTTTCTAAACCCCTAAACCGTGGTCCCTGTCCGTCAGTGAGATCTGTTAACATGATGAGCTGACTAACAAAAGTTACATGTCAGCCTCAATAGTGAGTCTCAAATAACCGAATGATCATCTAATTAATTTTTTTAATAAATTTTTATTATTAAAATAATCCTAATTACTAAATTAGGGTTTTTCACCTGAGCAATTTTACCCGATAAAAAACCTAATTTCATAATTATGGTTATTTTAATAATTAAAAAATTAATAAAAAAAGATTTATTAGATGATTCAACTATTTGGGGCTCATTATTGAGGTTAACAAGTAACTTTTTTCACCCGGCTCATTAGGTTAACAGATTTCACTAACGACTAGGGACCATGGTTTGGGGGTTTAGAAAGTTCAGGGACAAAAAACAAAGGATTTAAAGTACAGGGACGAAGACCAAAGTTGACCGAAACTATAGGGACGAAAAACTTATTTTTCCCTTATATAAATATGTATATTATAATATATTAAAAAAACTAAACTAAATATAAACTATTGAATTAAAATAAATTGCCATAGTCACACACACATATATATAATGTAAATAATTTAAAAAATTTTGTGAATATTTTAATTATTATTTTATTTTTACTATTTATTTTTATTAATTATTTATTTTAGTTTTCAATAAAAAATTTATCATTAAAAATAAAATAAAAACTTAAAGTTCATAAAAAATAAAAAAAATTACAATGACCTAATATTATATCTTTATATATCTAGAAAATAAAAACAAAATTTATATAATAAAACTTATGTAAATATATATTTTTATATCATTTATATTAATAAATTATTACCAAATAGCATTAATTCAATAAATTAATTTATCAATTAATTTTATCAAATATAACTTATATTTGTTTATAGTTGATCTTCTATTATATAATTTTACCTAATAATATAATATATAAATTATTTAAACAATATATATAAATTTGAAAAAAAGATAATAACTTTGGGGGGTCACTTTGTCCCTAAGTGGCCTCGCCAATATCTATATAAGTGGATCCGGAATAATGTTATTGAACTTAGGGTTGGTTTATATTTCCATTTGTAATAATGTGATTTTAATAGAAATTAAATATTTCTTCTGATATTATTTATAAGAATATTTTTTAAGGTAAGTTTTGGTTCTTTTTATAAGAATTTTTTAAAATTGTCCCATGCATTAGTTATTTTTTGATAAAAATACTCTATTAGTGGAGGTATGTAAGTAATTAATTAGTGGAGAGAGTATGACACAATGAAGTAATCAAATAAAAAGATAAAGACAATGAGTATTATTAATAAATTTAAAGGTAATTTAGGAAATACGATGCACACAAATTTATTGTAACTAATTTCCTTAATCTATATGAAGTAATTAAAAAGTTGTTATAATTAGAATCGCCCCGATAGATTACATCCTTATTCTAATGGACTAATACTCACACATGAGTGACCTACTTGGAAAACGAAGACCGATGATTATCATATATATCTAAAACTTTCTAGTCAATCCATGATGAATTCATTTCTACCTGTTTAGATAAGCGTCATTGTCAGTATAAAATGATTTTGGTCATGTATGTTATTATAATGGTCCAAGTTATGTACCCAAAAAAAAAAATGGTCCAAGTTGATCCATGGCCAAACGCAACTTAGGGACATCGATGTGATCCTAATTAAATTATAGGAAGCCAACAATTAACTGACGCATGGATGGAAAGGGATAAAATAAACTGTATCATAATGAAATGACATTAAATTTTATTATTTACATTGTTTAATCTTTTTATCTTTAGCTGAGAATCCTTATAAATATAGTTGTGGCATTAATAGTGGTGTTTAAGTAAAGCTTTCTCAGCGAATATTTATATATGTGATCAATCGTCACAGTTAAGGCTTCTCATCTCTCCCAAAGAGTGTGTTTAGTGGGGATCGAACCCGGGAGCTATTCCCACAATCTCAGTCTGCGTTGCCAACAGAGCCACAATCTTTTTTTTTTGTAAAAAGAATGGAATTAAAAAACAAAAACAACAGAGTACAAGAGAAAAACAAATCAGCCCCTATTTCTAGGGAAATAGTCTCCCCTAGAATCAGCAGCCACTAAGCTATGAAAAACACCTGGTGAATCTAAAATTACAAAAGAATTATCCTAACTAGTAGCTCCCTTTTTTGCTAAGGTATCAGCACACTTATTACCTTCCCTATGAATAAAATCAATAGTAATAGACCAGTTTCTGCCTAACAATTCCTTGATGTTATGAATAATAACAGTATGAATATGGTGTTCATCAACTGCCCCAGTACAAAGAGCCAAAGGAGTGGTGTAGTCTGTCCAAAACTTGACTTTTACATACCCTTCATTCCAAGCAAATTCCAAACCATGGAGAATTGATAGTAATTCGACTTCTAAATTGTCATTAGCTTGAACAGCCACATAGTATCCTTTCAGCCAACAGCCTGGACAGTCTCTCACAATAGCACCAATACCAACATGAATAGGATTGGTAAAAAAGCTTCCATCTACATTAACTGCTACATAGTCTTGAGGAGGTGCAATCCACCTAACCCAAGAGATTCCTTGATCAGATGAGCTACTGCCAGCACCAAAAACTGATTGAAAATTCTGATGCAGATAATAAACCTTATTCTGCAACTGTAAGTAATTTGTAGAAGTGCCATTGAACACCTTTCTATTACTAGACAGCCAAATCTCCCAAATCCCAGCTAAAAATACAGTTCCAATATTGTTACTTGACCAATACAGCCAGTCAAAAGGATTGCTCAACACCCAGAATTCAGAATTTCTGCTGATACCAATTATGTTCCACAACTTCTTGCTGTTAACACAATCTCTTAAGCAATGCAGCACACTTTCAACCTCTAAACAACAGCACATGCAGAGATCAGAGTTTGTAACAGACCTATGCTTTAATAAGGCTTTAGTAGGTATTTTGTCATTAGCTGCCAGCCAAACAAAAAGCTTCACAGTTTCACTGCATTTCAACTTCCAAATCCAAAGCCAGTTTTTCATCAAAACTTGAGTAAAGTTCTGATTCCACAACCATTTATAGCCATCCTTTGCTGAGTAACAACCATTAGCAGCAGCACTCCAAGAAATAGTGTCATGAGTCCCTAGAGATAAGGGTGATGTGATGGAAGTAACCAAAAGTCTTACATGATCAGGTAGCCTAGTCCATAGCCCAGCCAGATTCCAATTATGTCCATCATAGATATCCCTGACTTTGATATGAATGTCATGAGTATTAATGAAATTAACTTCATCACTTATCGGTCCTGTAGGGAGCCAAGCATCAAAAAGGAAATTTGAACTTCCACCACCAAGTCTTGAAACAAAACCATGTTGTAGACTCTCAGCAGCTTTCTGGATAGATTTCCATATGAAGGAAGCTTTTCTTGTTTTTTTAAAAACTTTGTACCCTCCTCCATATTTCGCTGTCAGCACCTTAACCCACAGTTTGGCATCATTATTTTGCAAAATCTCCCAAACTAGCTTGCCTAATAGGGCTGTGTTTTGAAGTCTTGTAGGCCTCACACCAAGACCTCCTAGTTTTCTTGCCTTGCAAATAGTCTCCCAATTAATCAAGTGAACACCAGAATTTGAACACCCTTTCCAAAGAAAGTTTCTTGTAGATTTATCAAGAACAGAGCAGACACTAGTAGGAAGCCAATGTAACTGCATTGTGTATGTAGGAATTGAGCTCATGACAGAATTTACAAGTGTTAACCTCCCTGCTTTATTAAGAAGTTTTCCTTTCCATGAAACTAACCTCTTATTAACCTTATCTATAACATGTTTGAAATATGATATTGAAGCTCTACCATCAAAGATCTTGAACCCTAAGTATTTCTCTAGTGATCCAGTCAGCTTTATACCAATCATGCTTGGCAATCTTTGCTGTTTCTGCATAGGTGTACCAGGAGTGCAAAAGGCCCTTGATTTGTCTAAATTAACCTTAAAACCTGAAATTCTACAAAATCTTTGAACAACATCAGATATAAGCCTCACTTGTGAGACTTTTGTTTTTGAAAACAATAATACATCATCAGCAAAAAACAGGAAAGATATACCAGGGCAATTTGCAGAAATCTTAATAGGTTGAAGATTATCATTTAGAATTGCATCTGAAAGCATATGTCCTAGTTTTTCCATACAAAGAACAAAAAGGTAAGGGGATATAGGATCCCCTTGTCTTAAGCCTCTTTTTGGAGAGAAAGGGGCACATTTATTTCCATTCCAAAGAAGAGTGATACAAGTAGAATTTAAACCACTAAGAATTAAAGAGATTATGTTTTGTGGAAACTCATACTCATTTAGCACTTTCTTAAGGAAGCCCCAGTCAACCCTATCATAGGCTTTCTCCAAGTCAAGTTTAAAAACTATATCCCCCTTTTTACTCTTTGAGTTTTTCATATGATTTACCATTTCTTGAAGTATAATAGCATTATCTGTAGAACTCCTTCCTGGTATAAAACTAGATTGAAAAGGACTAACAAGATCATTTAATAAGGGTCTAATTCTATTAACTAAAACCTTAGATACTAACTTATACAAGCAGTTACATAAACTAATAGGTCTTAACTCTTTAAAGAAATTAGGTCTATCAGTTTTAGGGATCAAAACAATTAAAGTTTTAGCAGCTTGAGGTGGAATGGAACCTGAAATGAAAGCTTCTTTAACAAAGCCCCAAACATCATCTCCAATTCTATCCCAAAACTTTTTAAAAAATATTGCCTGGAAACCTTCTGGACCTGGAGCCTTATATGATTTCATAGAGCAGAGAGCTTTAAAAACCTCTTCTTTAGTAACAGGTGTTGTTAGCATTGTTTTCTCAGAATCTTTAAGTTTTGGAAAATTAGGTGAATTAAAATAAGTTCCATCAGCAGAAATATTGCAAAAAATATCCTTAAAAAAAGAGATAGCCTCTTGTTGAAGAATACTATCATCAGTGCACCACTCACCGCTAGATAAATGTAGACCATTGATCTTATTCCTAGCTCTTCTAATTACAGTTTGTGCATGGAAAAAAGAAGTATTTTTGTTACCAAATTTAATCCAATTTTCCCTAGATTTCTGATACCAGAAAATTTCTTCTTGAGCTAGAACATCATCATAATCTTTTTGAAGAGTATTTTGTAATTGAAGTAAACTACTAGAAGTGTTCACTTCAAGAGATTTCTCTAATCCTTTAAGTCTCTTTTCCAAGGATGTTTTCCTTGCAAAAATAGACCCAAATTCCTCTTTATTAAACTTAATAGAAGCTTCTCTTACATCATTTAGACATTGAAGGGTATCATGCTGAGAAATACTCCAAGTAGAATGCACAAGAGAAGAATAGTTAGGGTGATTACACCAAGCTGCCTGAAATCTAAAAGGTCTTTTACCTCTACCTACAATTTTACCTCCACATCTTAAAAGAATTGGGTGATGATCTGAGTATAATCTACATAGATTTTCCATAGAACCATTTGGAAAGGCCATTCTCCAAGATGGAGTGGCAATGGTATGACTAACCACAATTGATTGAGTTTTAAAATAATATAAAATATAATAAAAACATATTTATTGAATATAGAATTTAATAACTATACATTGCCAGTGTAAAATGATTTTACACAGTCATTCAATGATGTATTGACACATCATTTAATGGCTTTAATAATGCATGAGGTGTCATTTTCATTAGTTGATGTGGCAAAATATTATTGAATGACAGTGTAAAATTTCTTTACATTGTCAGTGTATAGTAATTAAACTCTTAAATATATTCTATTCTATTCCATTATATATTTAACTTTTTCTTCTCTTTTAATTTAAAAATATAGGATGGAACTAACATTTTGTTTATTTTATTACAAAAATGTCTGAATCTTTATTTTATTTCTATATATTCTTATTATTGTATATCAAAACCTAGTCTTTAAATATTTCGCTATTGAAGCTTATGTATTTTTTTTAATAGGATTACATATATTTTAATCCCAAAAATATAGTTAATATTTAGTTTTAATTTCTATAATTTAAAATTAGTGATTTTGATCCTTCAAAAATTAAAATATATCAATGTAGTCCTCATTACACAATTTTTTTTATCGAATTATTATGAATTCTTATTGGTAAGCACTGAAAATCTCTTTTCAAATAACCAAATTCATGAGTTTTAAATTACAGGATTAAAATCAAATTTTAACCATATTTTAGATTAAAAACATATTTATCTTTTTTTAATATATATGATACTCGAGATTCTTGATTATTTATACCTTCTGTTTGTTTTTATTGAGAATCGGCATCGAGGTACTTAATTATGAAGAAATTTCTTTCATGTTATTGTCAGCATGTCAATGACATATGGTTGGACATATAATTATAAACTAGTGCGTCAAAAGCCAAGTCAATGTTTGCTTCCTGCAATTACAAATGCCAATTTTCTAATTAAAATAAAAGCAACCACCAGACTCAAACCTGTTTGTTTCTTTTCTTATAGACGGCTACCTCCAAACTTTCCTCTTCTTCAAGTGAGAGTGTCTCATAACTTGCAATTAGTTGACAAAAAATATAAACAGACAATTAAGTAAATGAAACGATTCAATACAAAAAGTAAATAAAACTTAGTATAACAAATATTAACTAGGACAATCGTTAATAGAAACAAACTATGCAATTAAAGCACATATCTACAATAGTGACAAATGTATATAAAAACGTTTCTTTGATAAGAGATAGAGCTCCTAGCTGATGCATGCTTTTGTCTTTATCATTGAGAAGATATTCTTAATTAATTACCCAAGGACAAGCACTACGTAAACCAACAAACAGGTAAAGCTCCTTTGGTAGGGACAATTATAACAAATTACTAAACTAATGAAGACAATTTTTTTTTTTGTGCTCGAGCTGAGAACATCCACATCTTGGTTATGTTAGTTTTTCCAGCAGGGATTTTTTTTATTCACAAAACTTGAATTGAGATCTGACTTAAGCGGAATCAAATATGTACCACTTGAATCCACCTCTATTGATAAACCAATGAAGACAATATTGGATGCTTTTGAAATTGTCTGCATTCTTTTGAAAGACAGTACTAGAGATGCTATATGCCTTGCCAAGTATACATTTCTGATTTCTACATACACTCATAAGAAGAACCATTTTATCTTTCAAGATCTTCTGAAAATGTGTAATACTAATATCCTTTACCCTTATAAGAACCATTTGTTAATCTTCATGATGGTTCTTTCTCTACTTACCAATGTTCAAGCCCAAGGTAGGCAAGAACAACAGAACATGCCTGATTTACCCCAAAGTGTCCATCCAAGCAAAGGGATTGTAATAATAGCCCTTTCCATAATGTTTGCCATAACATTTCTCTTACTAGCCTATGTTAAATTCTGTCGAGTTAACCAAAACACCAATCTCCAAAACACTCATTTACTACCTAGATCAAGGTCTAGATTTTCTGGGATTGAAAGAGAAGTAATTGAAACACTTCCTTTCTTCAAGTTTTCTTCCCTTAAGGGATTCAAACAAGGTCTAGAATGCACTGTTTGTCTATCCAAATTTGAGGACACAGAGATTCTCAGATTGTTACCAAAGTGCAAGCACGCTTTCCACATGAATTGCATTGACAAGTGGCTTGAAAACCACTCTACATGCCCTCTTTGCAGGTACAGGGTTGAAGCAGGGGACATCAAGAATCTCAACTATTCATTGAGCTCAAGGTTCATGAGAGTTCCTTCAAATCTAACTGAGGACTCAAATCTTGAAATCTTTGTCCAGAGGGAGCCATCTTATAGTAGAGGGTCATCAAAAAGAAGCAAGAGCAAGAAAGAAGAAGTTTTTGTTGATCTTGATCAAGAAGGTGATAATTATAATAGAAAGTGGAAACATGTGAACATGATCAATCATAGAATAGTCATAAGTGATGTTGTTACTAGGAGGAGGTGGAGTGATCTTAATTCTTCAGATTTGTTATCTTTGAATTGTGAGATGCTGAATGATATGTGTAGCACAAGATTCTCTCTCTCTCCTTTGGAATCTCCTAATGGTGAAAGGTTTCAACAGGGAAATTCAAATGTTCCTTCTACTTCCTATGAGGAAGAAAATTCATTTACGGCACTGAATCCAGCAGAGAAGAGGTCCATGTCTGAGATTGCGAATGTTCCAAGGTTTGTGGAAATTGGAAAAAGGAATAGGATTAGAGAATGTGTTGGAAGCGAAGAGAGGCTGTGGAGGATTTGGTTGCCAATTGCGCGAAGAACAGTACAATGGTTTGCAAGACAAGAAAGAAATCCAGATGAATTACAACACAAACCTTTAGCTTCAAACGTTTGATCATTGTAAATAGTAAGTACTGTGTATACTATAATGCAGTGTGCACATGTTATTTGTCGGTGTAATCAGATAAAATGTATTTACTAATAAAGTATCATTCTTTTACTTAAGTGCCTTTTTATTCTTGATTAAAAATGAAAAAGGAAAAGCAAACACTATCTGGAATAATCGTCTCATTATAATGATATAGTAATGTCTCTGTTTGCGGATAAGAGAAAAGGTGGTAAATTAGTGAAACAACAAGGGAAATTAAAAAAAAAAAATGGAACAACAAACCTTTTTATAGTCGCCGTGTAATGTAAATTTAAAAAAGAAATCAGTGTGAGGGAAGGTTCTCCTCATTATAAGATCAAGTTAAATCATCAACTATAATTTACGTGAAAATTACATATTCCTTATTAACAGAAAATATGGATTCAAATGTAAGAATGTTTAGATTGATGGAGTAAGAAAAAATAAAGAAAAAGGAATGAAAGGATGTTAATTATCATTATTTAGATAAGTTAGAAATTGGGGTCTACACAATGGAAGAGAACGAAACATATTTTTACCATTTGCTGGTTCTTGATTGGATTCTTATATTGGATAAGTTTGGAGTCAACTTGAAGAATTTCCATCCGTCTATTGAAACTAAATGATGACTATTTGAAATGTGTATCAATCATCGTGTCTTTAGGGATTAAGAAATTCAATTATCAGTGTTATAGATAAATTAACTAGTTGAATCGAAACATAGAAAACTAAGCAGAAACTAAAACAGTAAAATGCAAGACAACAATTGATAAAAATCATATAAAAATTAATTCTTATCCCTAGGTAATTAACTTCTTATACTGCTTACTTCAGATCTAAGTTTTTCCCCAATCTTCCAATTATGAGAATCACTCTGGGTTCATACAATTGAGTAGTTAATTTAATTGAATTGAATTAACAAATTCATGCATAAAGCTCATGTCAAGATTCATCAACCGTACCTGAAACACACTGTTCCATTAAAATAAAAGGAAAAGGAAAGAAAAGTTTTTTTAAACCCGTCCCTTTTCTTTTCTTTTCTTCTTCTCTCTTGTTCGACTTCCATCCCTCTCCCCTGCATTCTTTTATTTCTTTTTTTCCCTTCTTCTCATTTTAATCCCCTTTCCTTCACCTTGTATTCCATTTCCTCTCAATCCCTTACACCAGTGGAAGTTAATGAAACCCAAAATTTCCTACTCATTCCCTTTTTTCTTTCCGGAACTAAGTTTGGTAATTTTTGGAGTTAGGGATAGTGCTCTGAGGAAGGAGGAGAATACCCACACCGTAAAGGTTGTTCTTTTCGGCTCTCTAAGGTAAACCCACAACTTATAAATAGGCTATTGGTATGTATTAACTTTAGGTAGAATTATTTTTAGATCTTTGTATTAGGCCATACAAATTAATTAGTTAGTTAGTTACTCTGTTATGGTTAGTTTGTTATTTCTGTTAGCAATTAATTTTGTTATCCTTGTTGTATCATTGTTGTATCCTTGCAGTATCCTTGCTATATATGCATAGCTTGTGGCTTGTAATGTATTAAGAATTCAGTAATACACAATTGATGCACATTCAACATCCTATCTTCTTCCTTCGTCCCTACTTTGCCTCCTTGTTCTATTTTCATTTTATGGTATCAGAGCTGACGGTGAGAGAATTTGGTTAGTTTGAGGACAGAAATCAAGCTATGCTGAAAATCATGTATAAAGAAAACATCATAAAGAATTAAGTTATTAGAAAGCTTGATAGTTCCCGATGTATTAGTCTCAGTGATGAGACCATTAGGCAATTTAACCTTGATAGGATCAATGAGCTTGTAAGTGTCAAAATTAGATAAACAATTAGTGACATGATCAGTAGCCCCACTATCTAGGATCCAAGTTATTTTCTTTTCTTGATTAGTCTTTTGGGTGGAAAAGATATTACCTGAACATTGTTATAGCTGTCCTATAGCATGATTCTCTCCATCAGAATTGGATTTTCTGAGTAATTCCATGAGCTGACCATATTGTTCATTGGTAAGGATGTTCTTGGTGTCAACTTGTTGTTTCTCTGGTGGCTTGCTGCATGATGCTTCTGATGATTGAGTGAAGGCAGTTGAATTTACCATAGAAGATTGAGCCTTGTTTTTAAACTTGAAGTTTGGTGGGAATCCATGCTTAAAGTAGCATGTTTCAATAGTATGTTTTTCTTTTCCATAGAAAGTACAGATTTTCTGTGGCTGATTGTTGTTAAACCCACGTTGTCCAAATCTGCCTCTGCCCCTGCCAAACCAGTTTCCATTTCTTCCTCCAGAAGTTCTTGCATTGGTGACATTGGAGATCATGGCTGGTTCTTGAACATGCAAACCAGAAGCACCAGAAACTTGCCTTTCTTGCTGCAGAACCAATGAGAAAACCTTGTTCATTCTAGGGAGAGGGTCCTTCATGAGGATTTGACTTCTAACATTGGCATATTGGTCATTGAGACCCTTCAAGAAGCATATGAAATATTCAATTTGCTTGTAGCTTTTGATGGTGTCAGACAAATCACAAGAACATTTGGTTGTACAAGAACACACAGGAACGAGTCTAAGAATTCCAAGCTCTTCCCAAATAATTTTCAAATCTGTGAAGTAGGTGGCTATGGACCTTTCTCCTTGCTTCAGGGAATGCAAATCTTGAAGCATGTCGGACATTCTGAAATAATCACCCCTGGAGAATCTTTCTCTCAGATCGCCCCACAGATCATAGGCATTGTCAATATAAACAATGCTTTGGGCAATTTGTGAAGAAATAGATCGGGTAATCCATGAGATAACCATGGTATTACACCTTACCCAGGCAGCACGTAAAAAAATCATGTACAGGTGGCTCTTTGATGGTTCCATCAACGAAAGAAAACTTATTCTTGGACAGCAAGGCCCGCATCATCATTCTGCTCCATGTGTGATAATTGGCACCTTCCAAGATTGGTGTGACAGAAAGACTAGCTGCATTTTCTCCTGGATGGAGATAGTAGGCGCTGTTAGGATTTTGTGGATCTTCCCTTTGGTCATTGTTGTTGCTTGCAGGTTCTTTTTCTCCTTCAGAAATATTGAGATTGGCGCAGCAGAGCTCTCCAAAGAAAGCTCTGATACCATAAAATGAAAATAGAACAAGGAGGCAAAGTATGGACGAAGGAAGAAGGTAGGATGCTGAATGTGTTATTCAGGATCATAATACCAAGAAGATGATTGGTCTTGCTGATGTTAGTAATGATCTGTATATCTTGAAGAAGTTACCAACTGCTCATCCTGGAACTGTTAACAATGCTACTGTTATTGCTGTTAATAATGACAATCAGATGAACATAGATCTTTGGCATTTTAGATTAGGTCATCCTGCTTACAATGTACTACATCAAATAAAGCAATCTTTTCCCTATGTGAAATTTAATTCAGAATACATTTGTGAATGTTGTCATCTTGCTAAACAAACAAAATTGCCCTTTCTTATTAGTAATAACATGGTTGATTCTTGTTTTGATTTGATTCACATGGATATTTGGGGCCCTCTTTCTATCACTTCTATTCATGGTCATAGATATTTCCTTACCATTGTTGATGATTACAGTAGAAACACTTGGATTTATCTTATGAAAAACAAATCTGAAACTAGGACCCTTATTCAAAACTTTATTTCCTATGTCTCTACCCAGTTCAACAAACATATTAAAGTGATAAGATCTAACAATGGGGCCGAGTTTTGCTTGCAACATTTTTATGCATCACATGGCATTATACATCAAACTAGTTGTATTGAAACACCACAGCAAAATGCAGTGGTTGAAAGAAAACATAGGCACATTCTTGTTATTTCTGTTAGCAGTTAATTCTGAACCAAAGACATATGCTCAGGCTATTAAATCTCCTCACTGGACTAAGGCTATGCAAGCTGAATTAACAACTCTTGAAAAGAATGGCACTTAGTCTTTAACTAAACTTCCTCCTGGTAAAACAACAATTGGTTCAAAATGGGTTTATAAAATTAAATATAACTCTGATGGTAGCTTGCAGAGGCACAAGGCCAGGTTGGTTGCCAAAGGATATGCTCAAACAGAAGGTCTTGACTATTTTGACACATTTGCCCCAGTGGCAAAACTTACTACAGTTAGACTCCTCTTAGCAGTGGCCTCCTGTCAACACTGGTGCCTATTTCAGCTTGACATTGACAATGCTTTCCTCCATGGTGATCTTATGGAAGAAGTTTACATGGATATTCCTCAAGGTTTGCAATCATCTGACCCTTCTCTTGTCTGTAAACTTCACAAGTCACTTTATGGACTTAAACAGGCAAGTAGGCAATGGTTTGCCAAATTATCCTCTTTCCTTTTAAGTCTTTATTATCATCAATCTCCCCATGATCATTCTATTTTCATTAAACATTCCCCTAAAGGATTAACTGTTCTTTTAATATATGTTGATGATGTTATTCTTTCTGGTACTGACCTTGATGAAATAGCCTCTGTCAAACAACATCTCAGTAATAACATCATCAACATATATTAAAAGAACAGTTATTCTTTCTTGGCCTAGAAGTAGCCAGATCTCACACAGGTTTGGTTCTTTCTCAAAGAAAATATACCTTAGATTTACTCTCTGACTTTGGACTTCTTGCAGCCAAACCAGCTCCTACTCCTATGATCAAAACTACCAAGCTCAGTCAACATGACAGCCCCCCTTATGCTGACCCTGCTGGATACAGACAACTTGTTGGGAGACTTCTATATCTAACCACCACCAGGCCAGACATCAGCTATGTTGTTCAACAACTAAGCCAGTTCATGTCCTCTCCTACTCAGCTTCACTTCAAGGCTTGCATTCACGTCCTTAGATACTTAAAAGGCTCTCCTGGTCAAGGCATTTTCTATCCCACTAATTCTACCCTCCAGCTCAAGGCCTTTAGTGACTCTGATTGGAGTTCCTGCATTGATACATGCAAATCCATCACTGGCTATTGCATATACCTTGGCAATTCTCTCATCTCTTGGAAATCCAAAAAGCAAACCACAATATCCAGATCATCAAGTGAAGCAGAGTACAGAGCTTTAGGCACCACTGTTTGTGAAATTCAATGGATTACCTACCTTTTGGAAGATCTTCTCCTTCCTTATATACAGCCTGCCCTCCTTTATTGTGACAGCAATTCTGCTAGACACATTGCTGCCAATGCTGTTTTTCATGAAATGACCAAGCACCTGGAAATAGATTGTCACTTTGTTCGGGAAAAATTACAAGCCAAGCTCTTCCACTTACTTCCAATCTCCAGCAAGGAACAACATGCTGACATTTTAACCAAGCCCTTAGATCCTAAGCCTTTTCATTATCTTCTCTCCAAGCTGGGAGTGCTTGACATTCACTCTCCAGCTTGTGGGGGGGTATTATGCCATACAAATTAATTAGTTAGTTAGTTACTCTGTTATGGTTAGTTTGTTATTTCTGTTAGCAGTTAATTTTGTTATCCTTGCTGTATCATTGTTGTATCCTTGCAGTATCCTTGCTATATATGCATAGCTTGTGGCTTGTAATGTATTAAGAATTCAGTAATACACAATTGATGCACATTCAGCATCCTATCTTCTTCCTTCGTCCCTACTTTGCCTCCTTGTTCTATTTTCATTTTACTTTGGGCACTAGTTTTAGGGATTTTATGGTTACCCATAAATACGTAGAGCTTCAAATAAATTTCTAAATGTTGGAACTGTTTGTTGGTGCTCAAATCTGTTGATTTCTACCTCGCACAATACTCCTGAAGTTGTTGGGAAGCAGTTTGGTTGACTCTCCGTAGTTGTGAGTGGTTTAGCGGTCATCGTGACCTATATTTTTAATATTTTATAATTACTATTTTAATTCATCTTGTTCTATTTTAAGGTTATTTACTTAATAAATTTGGGAAACATACTCTTTATTTGATTTTATTCTCTATGAAATTTATTTCGAAGGTTGAGAGCTTTATAAATTTAAATTGATCATATTTGACGAAATTGGAGATTTAATTTTGGAAGGGACTTTGAGAAAATAGAATGATTTTGATATTTATATTATTGGGATCCATGTTAGAACCTCGTATTTCGTTAGCGGATGATAACGGCCTAGGTGCACCTAGTTGTATGATTCCGGGAGGAGAGGGCTATCCGTTAGATGGTGCCGCCACTCTGTGGAGAGGGCTATCAACGAGATGGAGCTGCCCTCGATGATATGATATGATATGATAGATATGGTATACTATGATATGACATTGAGACATGATATGATTCCGGGAGGAGAGGGCTATCCGTTAGATGGAGTCGCCACTCTGTGGAGAGGGTTATCAACGAGATGGAGCTGCCCCCGATGACATGATATGATTCCGGGAGGAGAGGGCTATCCGTTAGATGGAGCCGCCCCAAGAGAGAGGCCACTCTTAGAGGAGAGGGCTATCAGCGAGATGTAGCTTCCCCCGATGATATTGAGATATGGACATGGTTTTGAAGAGGAGAAGGCTATCCGCTAGATGGAGCCGCGCCAAGGAAAAGGCCACCCTTCGGAGGAGAGGGCTATCAGCGAGATGGAGCCGCCTCTCGGTTCTATCATGAGTGATCCCTACTGTATTTACATTTTATATGATTTACGTTTTACTTAATTTATTTTATTCCAAATTTACTTATTTAAACTTATACATGATAAATCTGTATTGATTTGGATATGAAAAACTTATCTTTTGGATATTGGAAAAAAGTTACCTAAGATGGTGGATTTATCGAACTCACTGGTTTAGAAAGTTTTATGTTGAGAAATGAATTTTAAATTATAAATTGTTTCTATCGGACATCTCGTGTGTTGGTATGTTTTCCTTCTAGTTCATGGTGGTTGTTAGGCCCTCACTAAGTCTTTGTGACTTACCCCTTTCTATTATTTTTCATCTAGATTCCCAGGCAGCTGAGTAGCAGGCTGCTGGCAGAGATTCTTTTGTTCCAGCTCTGTTGATATTTCATTTTGGCAGGCCTCCTTTGTGTTGGTGACCATTTGATGGTATTTTGGGATTATATGTGTATTCTGCAGCTATAGGGAGTTTAGTCATTTGTTTATGTTGAGATGTATATATTTGATGTTGATTGGATAAATACTATGTTGTTGGAAACTCTGGCTGGTGATATCTGTTGATAACAGGATTTTCTGTAAATTTTGGGATGTCCAAAATATAGAGGAGACTCTGTCAAAATTTTTGTAAAATCCTGGAAATATGTTTATCTTGGAAAATCATCTGTCAAGTAATGTACTATTGTCTTAGGCTTGCCAGGCTAAGGATATTAGCCTGTGCGCCGGTCACGGCCTTGGTTTTGGGTCGTGACAGTACCTAAGCTAAAGAATCTAGCAACTCATTACAAAAGATGAAGAATTAAGGAGAAGAAAGAAAAACTCAAGTTTTTGGTACTTTGGGGCCTGTTTGGTTTGCATTTTCATTTCTTGTTTTTTGTTTTCTGGAATTTTACAAAGGAAAAACCGGAAACGCTGGAAATAAAAAATCGTCGTTTTCGGCATTTCTAGTTTTTTTTTGTAAAATTTCAGAAAATAAAAAACAAAAAATTAAATAAAATCTGGAAATAAAAACAGAAAATAAAAATGTAAATGAAACCAAACATGCCCTTAGAGTGCAACTAGTGTCTACATAAGCAAAAACAAGTATTCCCACTCGAGTATGACATAATGTATTCTTCAACTTAGCCTTCTAACGTGTTCATTGTCATGTCCTCACAAAAGTATCCGGAAACACTCTCCTACTTCTACTCCATAAATTTCTTATATAAAACCAAATTAATGAATAACTAAAGCACATTTACTAAGATTTCACTAGTACCACCAAATACATGCATTTTTAAACACTTTTAACTGCAATTTAACACAATTAACAACCTAAATAATTAATATATAGTTCCTGTCTTTTGTGGTTCGAGGACCGGATATTTGTCAATCCATCCATTATCCACGTGTAGTAGTCATTGGCCTGTTAATGGATCATAAAAGCTGCATCCTTAGTTTCACTCCTATCTCTTCTTGTATATATAACTCTTGCATACTTGTATTAAGAAGGAACATTGCGGAAATTGCTGCCACTATCGCTTGAAATAATTTACCTCTAAATCCATATCAAATTATTTTAATTTCAATAAATTATTAGACTGGTGATGTACTATTTGAAATTTACACATGTAAGACAAAAAACTAAAATGTATCAGATAGTTAACCGGTGATTTTGAAGCCATGTGTTTGAATTGTGGAATCAATTTCTTAGAGGGTTGCTCTTTATGTTGGAAGTCATGGAGGGTTGCTATCAAAATACAAGACTGCCAACATTGGATCCGCAAGAAATAAAAACGAAAACCTTAGGAGAGCCAATTAATCGGTGCTCTACCGCATCAAATGCAGCCAACTGTTACTGTTGGAAGCTATAATCACAGCTGCAATTCAACCACCAAACTCTGACAAGGATTTAGCAACAGAGACTGCCCCCCAGTTGCTGTGATAGTGTACTGCTAATACACGCACAGTTCTTACACAGAAAATTCCATATACCATTTTGGCCTTTTCTCCTTTGCCAGTGACACTACTGATTCAAGTTACAACAATCATTTCAACTTGGACTAAAAGGAACAACAAGTTGAATAGTGCTTAATCAGTAAATCTGCAAAATTCAATACTAAACATTAAAATCCTACCAGCCATATTAATAGAAATTACAAACTACAAATTAAGTTTCTCTGAACCTGGCCTTCTTGGTGATAATGATCAGAACCACCCTATTATAATTCATTAACATCAAGCCAAACAGACCAGTATAACTAGTGACTAGCAAAACAAGGCAACGAAACATCAGATTTAATATAGGGTAAATTCTCAAATTAATGCATCAAATATTAACGTGTTAACATGTTAATCTTTTTTTTTAAAATTAAACTATGACTAATCTAGTCTCAATTAAATAATAAAATTGTCATTGTGTTCATTTTTGTATAAAAGACTAAAATAGTAATAAAAAAAAGAAAAAATACGTTTTTCCATATAGTTTTGGTCAACTTTGGTATTCGTCTTTGTCCTTTAAATCCTTTGTTTTTTGTCATGAGCTTTCTAAACCTCCAATCCGTTGTCCCCGACCATTAGTGAGATATGTTAACATGATGAGCTGACTAGCAGAAGTTACATGTCGGCTATAATAGTGGGTCCCAAATAGCTGACTCATCTACTTACTAAATTAGATTTTTTATCGAGTAAAATTATTAAGGTAAAAACCCTAATTTAGTAATTAGGATTATTTTAATAATTAAAAATTAATAAAAAAAGGTTAATTAGATGAGTAAGTTATTTGAGACTTACTATTGAGGCTAACATGTAACTTATATTAGCAACTCATCAGGTTAACAGATCCGCAGGAACCACTGGTTGGGAGTTTAGAAAGTTTAGGGACAAAAAACACTTGAAGTAGAGAGACAAAGACTAAAGTTAACCGAAACTATAGAGACGAAAAACATATTTTTCCCTAAAAAAATAAGAGTAAACATTTGATTTCATCCCCAAATTTTCATAGTATCTATAAACAACGATTAAGATGAAGAATATTTAAAAGTTTGATGATTACTTATATAATTAATTTAGTTTTAAGACTAAAGAGGGGATGACAATTTCTAGGAGGAAATGGTTTACTCAAATATATTAAATTTAAAGATACAGTTTCATTCCATTTTGCTTAGTTTCATCCCTTTTGATCTAATATTAATGCCTACTGAGGAGAAAAAAAACAAAATCCTAAGCTAAAATGTTGGTTAGTTGGTTAAGTTGATTCTAATCATACAGATTCAAGGACACTAGCAGGACAATATGGGAACAGATTCACTTCATTGCACAGTTGAGGAACATTTATACCTTCATAAATACACACCACCCATCAACCAAATCCATTTTATATTATAGCCCCACCCCTACATTCAGGGGTAAAGTCCCTAGGTATCACTAGTTAGTTTCTTTTAACCAGCAATTTCACATGCCATGGAATTCTATGGCAAAAGATCCCTCCTTAGCTTAATGGAGACAGAAAAGACAGAACAACAATCCCCCATTCACCTTTGTGTCCAAACCCACAGAGAGATAATAACTGAACAAGATGTTCAGTTTAGTCCCCCAAGACCTTCCAGCTCTGGTGGAACAATGTTCCAAATGATGTCAACCCCTTGTCCTGAATCACCATGGACCCTTTCCCCTCTCACAACCCCTTCCCCTTCTCTGCTTTACCATTGCATAGCCTCCCTCCACCGCCATGAAGGTAACATCTATGCCATTGCAGCTTCCAAAGGTTTAGTCTTTACAGGCTCCAACAGCAGCAGGATTCGTGTGTGGAAGCAACCAGATTGCATGGACAAAGGGTATCTCAAAGCAAGCTCTGGTGAGGTAAGAGCCCTTTTAGCTTATAGCAACATGCTTTTCTCAACACACAAGGACCACAAGATCAGGATATGGAACTTCACTGTCTCAGAACACTTCAAATCCAAGAAAGTAGGTACTCTTCCTAGAAAAAACTCTGTTCTGTTGTTGTTCCCTAAAGCAAAGAACACAATGAAACACAAAGATTCTGTTTCTTGCATGGCTTATTACCACTCAGAAGGACTATTGTACACTGGCTCTCATGACAGAACAGTGAAAGCTTGGCGTGTCTCAGATAGAAAATGTGTTGACTCATTTGTGGCACATGAAGATAACATTAATGCTATCTTAGTGAACCAAGATGATGGTTGTCTTTTCACTTGTTCCTCTGATGGGTCAGTGAAAATATGGAGAAGGGTATACACAGAAGACTCACATACCCTCACAATGACACTCAAATTCCAACCTTCCCCTGTCAATGCATTAGCATTGAGTTCATCTTTTAACCATTGCTTCCTCTATTCAGGGTCTTCAGATGGAATGATAAATTTTTGGGAGAAGGAAAGATTGTGCTATAGGTTCAACCATGGAGGGTTCTTGCAGGGTCACCGTTTTGCTGTTCTGTGTTTGGCAACAGTTGGGAACATGATATTTAGTGGGTCAGAGGACACAACAATAAGGGTGTGGAGAAGAGAAGAAGGGAGTTGCTACCATGAGTGTTTAACAGTTTTAGATGGACATAGAGGACCAGTGAGATGCTTGGCTGCAAGTCTTGAGATGGAGAAAGTAGTGATGGGGTTCTTGGTGTATAGTGCTAGTTTGGATCAAACATTTAAGGTGTGGAGGATTAAGGTTTTGGCAGATGAAAAGATGTGCTTGGATTATACAGATCAATGTGAAAGCAGAGTGAAGATTAGGGAGTATGATATGAGCCCGGTTTTGTCACCTTCATGGGTAGAGAAGAAACTTCAAGGTAGCCACTTCCAGTGACAAAACAAAGTTACCAGTTAGTAATAAGTAGTCAACCACCTATGCATGTATCATTGCTGTTCTTCCCTTCTGTTCTTTTCTTATGCATAGATGTAGGAAACTATACGGAACTTCTTATTAATTAATTAGTTCAGAACAAGCTAGTTTGCTAAGTTAATAAAACAGTTTGATAACCACGTTCCATCATAATAGTAGTATTATATTACTACCGCATTTGGTCCCGCGTTCGAGCAATGTTAATCATGATTATGTGAAATTTATTTTAAATTATCAATCATTGATTTTTACCATTCAATTCAATTGGAAACCAAACATCATCTCCAATGGAGAAACCTACTCAAGTTCCTTATAGTTTATTTTAATAATTTTTATGTGGATCTTACACAAATACATCATTTTTTATTTTTTAAACAACTTTCACAATTTAAGTAACTCTACACTCCATCATAGCAACTCTACAAGAAACCCTCTAAGCATTGGTTGCTTGTGGAAGAATTTGGTTCTTAAAAATAAGACGCCAAGCATTCCATGTCTTTATAAGCAACTCTACACTCCATCAGAGCAACTCTACAAGAAACCCTCTAAGCATTGGTTGCTTGTGGAAGAATTTGGTTCTTAAAAATAAGACGCCAAGCATTCCATGTCTTTATAAGCAACTCTACACTCCATCAGAGCAATTCTACAAGAAACCCTCTAAGCATTGGTTGCTTGTGGAAGAATTTGGTTCTTAAAAATAAGACCCCAAGCATTCCATGTCTTTATAATTCAACCGATGAAACAATGAAATTTACATTCAATTAAAAGTTATCAATAATGTAACACTTAATGTAATTCACACTAGTGTAAATTATATATATATTGGCACCCCCAAATTTTTTGTTGAAGATCCGTCGTTGGCTATATAAGAGCTATAATTTTTAGAGAATTGATTTTAACCCATCCCTTTTTAATCCTACACTGCCACAATCCCACTTTTAATTTTTTTATATCCCAAATCATCCCACATAGCTAATTTTTTTTGTTTAGTAAGAGACTACCAGTAACTTATTACCGATAACTAGGGTGCGAATAGGCTAGCCGGCCTGGCAGGGGCCTGCGGCTTGGCCTGGCCTGACCTGACTCGTTTATTAAAAAGGTCAAGCTAAGGCTTGTTAAAAGACTTGTTTAGTTAAATAGGCCACACTTCAGGCCTATGAAAAAACCTATTAGGCTTGACAGGCCGGCCTGTTTAATATAATAATATATAATATATTAAATTAATTATATAAATAACTATAAATATAATTAAAAAACTATAATATAGTAAAAAAAAACTAGAATATATTAAAATAATTATATAAAAAAACATGCTTAAAAGGTATGCTGGTCTATTGACCTGTTTGTAGGCCTTGTTATAAACCAGGCTTCTAAACAGGCTTACAGGCCAGACCTTAAAAAAAGGCTTGTAACAGATAACAGACCCAGGCTTAAGAATTAGCAGTCAGGCCATGCTCAGGGCTGTCAAAGCCTGGCCTGATCTGTTCCCACCCCTACCGATAACATTTTTTTCATTACATGAAACAAATTCTCGGTAGTTACTAGCAATAAGTTGTCGGTATTTAAAAAAAATATATTACCAATAATAAATTGTCGATACAATCATGTTCTCAAACTGTCCTCAATGGCCGAGCTCTAGGCCTAGTCGGCGTGGAACTCAATCGTCAAGGTCCGAGCTTCAGATGCCCTAGGTATAAGGCAAAACCCCTTTATTTATAGGCTCCCTCTAATGGGCCTTACCATAAAGGCCCATTAGTGGTGATAACCCTAATTACGTATTCTAGTCTTACTAAAATAGGTTTGACGACCTTGACCCTAGTTGGGTGGACCCCTCTAGTTCTTGATGAGTTTGGAGCCTAGTTTAGCTGAGGCGACGAGGTCGGCTCCTAGTCTCCGGAACGGGACACAGCCCCTCGAGCTCGAGCCTAGCTTAGCTAAGGCGAAGAGGTCAGGTCCTGGTCTCCGGAACGGGACAAATCAAAATCAGGAATGAGAAGTAACGACAGAGGAAAGAATGGTGACACTTCTGGAGTTAACACGCTTGAGGTTGAGGAGAACTATAAATATGATGAACAAGAGATGAAATTAACTGCTACTTCAAGATAACGTTAATATCATTAAGTTCACATATCCACGTCCCTTGGTCACACAACAGGTCTAACTAAGATGATCCCTTTTTAATTGTATTCAATCAACAAAAAATAAGGTGTACCGACAACTTATTGCCGGTAATATATTTTTTAAATACCGGAAACTTGTTTTTGGTAATGGAAAAATATGTTACCGGTAATCAATTGTTGATAGTCTCCTACTCAACGAAAAAAAAACTTTGCTATGCGGGATATTTTGGGATATAAAAAAAATAAAAATGTGGGATTAAGGTGTGTGTAGGACTAAAAACGGGATGGGTTAATATCAATTCCCTAATTTTTTTTATTTATATAGTACAGTAATGAACCACTTGTTTGCAAGCGATCATATTGTGTATTGTAAGATTTATTTGTTTAGCACTGTAATATCGTTTTGCTCATTTATGTTCTATAGTTGTAGATGTTGTATGATTGCCCTTGGGCATAATAAATGCCCATGTTCAACCACAAAAAATATAGAATGCTCGTTGACATGTAATATTTTTTTTAAAAAAAATCAAAATTTAAAAATTTCTTATAAAAGAAAAATGCACATTTGGTAAAATTAAGTGATAAGTTAGCTTATACCTGATAAGCTTCGAGCTTATAAGCTAACTTATTGAATTAGAAGTGTTTGCTAATTAAAATTAGTTGATATGCTAAGTAATAAATGTAAAATGACATAAAAAAACATAAAAAGAAAGACAAATAAACATGTGTATTAAAATATGGGGGATAAAAATAAAATAATACTAAATAAGTTACAAGCTAGCTAAAATATCTTACAACTTATAAGCTAAAAGCTCCTACAATAAATTAGAAGGTAGTTTGTTGACGTTACAAAACACACTCATTATCTAAGAAAATTAAAAATAGTCTCACTAAATTAAACCAGTAGAGCAGTCATTGGTATGTTAAAAATCAGTTTTTAGTAACAGAAAACAATGATCCCACCTTTTATCTTTTTCTAACAATACCTTGAGTTTAACTCACAATTAGCTCTAAAAAGGTTTGTGATGAAACCATTAATCTAACAAAACCGTCGATTGGGTGACGGGACCGTTCCACCTTAACCATTAATCTTCATTCTATTTCTAGCCCTAGTATGAAACTGCTTTTAAATACTTTCCGTCCACGTGGCTCCAACAAGATTGACGGTGAATAAATAACGCCCAAAACATACATGCACATGCTTGGATTTGGATATAAGCATAGCCAAATAGCTGAAGAAGCAGGGATGTTATGTTGGGTGGTACTGACTAACTGACTGGGACTAAGCAAAGGCAAAAGTAACTGACTTAATTGCATAAATTACATTGCAATGGCCTCATCCTTCATGCTACCCGCTGTTGCAGTTGCAGCGCTGAGACCTTGTACCATTCTATCATCTTCTCGTTCACGAAGACTTGCTCTCTTCCACCTCGTCACAACCACCGGTATTGGTAATACCTTCCTAGTAGTATTATTTGTTATATCTTAACTTGCTTCTCTTCTCTGCTGCTTCATTTGCTTATTCAGTCAATTCCTACATTAATTCATTCACAAATGGATCAATTAAACATCCAATTAATAGAAACCAAACTGAAACTATTCTAACATTAAAGTCATGCAATCTACCACTTTTAACTAAATTCTATGAACAAATTACCAAATTTTACGCAAAATAACAGAGTAAATCCACTTGAATTGTGGATTTATCTTTCAGCTCTCCCTCAATCCCAGTTATTTAGTGCAAAAGGATCGGAGTGGTTTAAAGTAGCAGAAGCTACTGCTGCAGAAAAGCTAGCCCAACCAGAGCAAAATTTGTTTGACTGGCTCAAAAATGACAACCGAAGATTTCTCCATGTCGTATACCGTGTTGGAGACTTGGAGAAGACTATAAAGTATGCTCTCCTTCAATTTGGGAAATGAATACTCCACTGATGATAGCTGATGTGAATGTGTGTGAAATTGGATTCAGTGATGTATGGTTATAGAATTTGATTACATTGTTGAGATGCAGGTTCTACACTGAATGTCTTGGAATGAAGCTATTGAGAAAACGTGACATTCCAGAAGATAGATATACAAACGCTTTTCTTGGATATGGGCCTGAAGATTCCAATTTTACTGTTGAACTTACTTACAGTGAGTAATGATTTGAATGCTACTCTTCTTTTGTAAAATCATTATGCATATTATACTTGCTATTTCATGGTGATTGCAGATTATGGGATGGATAACTATGGCATTGGAACTGGTTTTGGTCATTTTGGTATTGTAGCTGAAGATGTAAGCTCTCAACAAGACTATATCTGACTTTTATTTTGGATTTTCAAATTTCAGTATAGTTTATATTCTTTTTGTTGCACTTGCTGACTTGCACTGATACTAGATTGGACAATTGGATAACCAACTGCATTGTGAACGTGCAATTAAACATGTTAATGTTGAATGACTGCCAAGCATTTGGCTTCAATTAATGAACTCTTAAATAAAGCTGTGTTGTTAAAATGCTATTGTTATCCTCACAATATGAAATCCCTATAGAAAATTAAAAACTATTGGTACAAAATCTTCCATTTGTTGGGGCTCAGTTTTCATTTCTGCTGTATGAGTGTTCTGAGACAATTAAGATTATTGTGGTTTTATACTGCAATTTTGCAGGTTGCCAAAACAGTAGATCTAATAAAAGCAAAAGGGGGAAAGGTTACCAGGGAAGCAGGGCCTGTCAAAGGTGACACTACAGTAACTGCTTCCATTGAAGATCCTGATGGTTATAAGTTTGAGCTTTTGGAGGGAAGACTTACTCCTGAACCCTTATGCCAAGTGATGCTTCGAGTTGGTGATCTTGATCGTGCCGTGGCCTTCTATCAAAAAGTGAGTGTATTTACTGCTCTTATCCTGAAGGTTCATCCAGCTTGCTTAGATGTAAACTCACAATTAGCTAAATGTTTTTCCTTGTCTTTGTTGATTTCAAAGGCTCTTGGAATGAAACTTCTCAGCAAGAGGGACAACCCTGAGCAAAAGGTAACTTTTACTTGCGACTATTTATCAGATGCATGGCTATTTGTGTTCCTGACATAATTGTTTTGATTGATGTTTATAATTTCTTCATAGTAAAGCTTACAGTGGGAATTTTTGACTAATAATTGTGCATTCCATATGATTAGCCTGCCGAAATATTTAACAAGGACAATTTTTTCCATTAAGATAGTAGCTTAAATAGCTTTTAAGACTAGTATGCACATACTTAAGCAGGACTGTTAAGTTGGCCATATTGGGTGATCACTGAATGTATTTGGTAGGAGTTGTCAGAAGTCACTACATTTCCCATGGTAACACATTCCCTCATCTGTTGTTAGGTTTGCAAACTATCTGCTATTTTTGAAGAGTAGGTGTTAATGATTTAAATAGAAGTCTAATTAGTTTCAGAAATTTAATGCCTGATCGTACAAATTTATGCTAATTTTAGTTTTGGATTGTTGTGAAAAGCATGTTTCTTGTGATAAATCTGCAATACTTTCCTTGTCTATCTTAAGTTGTTCTTCACTGTTGATCATTATTGTTTTCCAGTACACAGAAGCCGTGATGGGCTATGGACCTGAAGCTAATAATCCTGTTCTAAAGCTGACATATAACTATGGTGTTACTAATTATGACAAAGGAAATGGTTATCAACAGGTAAATTCTGTTCTTTTTCTCTTTTCAAAAGAGGATTTTTATGATTTTTTTTATGTCCTCCCTGACTGTTTGCTGGATGTCATTGTAAGAATGCAACTCATTTTGTATTTGAACAGATTGCAATAGGCACAAATGATGTCTATAAGACTGCTGAGGCAATCAAATTGTGTGGAGGGAAGATTATCCGTGAACCTGGGCCCTTGCCAGGTATCAACACCAAGATCGTGGTTTGCTTGGACCCTGATGGCTGGAAATTGGTATGAGCTTTTAATCTGTTTACTTGTAAGTGATTTATTGTGTGGTTTAAGACTTTAACCCTGTCGCTAACACAATTGGCTTACATGCATTGATAATGTCATAACTTTGTGTGCTACACCTTAGTTTATTTTATATTTGACTTATTTGTCACGTCATGCAGGTATTTGTTGATAATGTTGATTTTCTGAAGGAATTAGAGTGACAATTGCATGGTTATAGATCCTACACTTCACTGAACTTATGGTGGTCTAACAATTTTGTCAGTGAAATCTTATAGCCATACTGTCAAATCTATATCTCTATAAGTAACCCCTCCAGTCACTCAGAGGGAAAAGGAAAGAAAAGTAAAAATATATTTACAGCAATCATGATTTCAACCCTATTATTTTTTATTATGTTACTTTGGCACGGCAACTCAACATGTATTGGATCCCCTCAAGCCAGAACTGTTTGTCTCCTTTACTTCCACATTCAAATTCTATTATCCTGTCTGCTGTTTTTATTCCAAAATATGCCCTTTTTTCACTGATGTCTTCTTTCTCCCTTCTGGGCCAAGCTGGGATATCACTGCAAACTCCAGTGACTATATCTGCCATATTAAGCCATACCTTAACATTGTTGACAGAGTGACAAGAATAAAATAAGTAAGTTCTGTGTATGAAACTTTGCTTACATTTCTTCTTTTTCGTGAACGTTCCTGCCATATGCTTGCTTTTCATTTTGGCTACAACCTGTTGTAGTTTTGTGTTCAAGTAGATATTCCAAATTATTATATGATGGAGATACTGACACAGCCAATAATTATGCTTCTCTCTTATCTATGAAATGATTTTCACAGAAATAATATTTGATACTCTGTCAACGTATATAAAAGTAGTTTACATTACACTATTGGAACTCATTCTTATGATTTGTTAATGGATCTATGAAGTGTCTTCTTCTAGCAATTACCTGAAAATTTGAATTTATATTGAAAGACACTTGCTTCGAATGAAGATCTCCTGTAATAGACAGATAAAATAGCATGGTTACTTATGATAAAAGTGTAAATTACTTTATACATTTGGCATTCTTCTTTTATTCTTGTCAATTTCAATGAAGCCATATTTGCAAACATGGTACCAAACATACCTTTTCTTGTACGTTTGAGAAGTTCTCCTCCTTTAAAGACACAGTCCAGTGCTGTCAAGATGTTTCCTTCTTTGCCTTCATCACGTCTTTCCTCAACTAGAGGTATTGTAGCAGCTGCAAGCCCCTTTTGCAGCCTTGCTTTTAGAGTAGCAGCTCCTCGCAAGGCTGCCAACAAATCCGTCAGTTTATTATATTTTTATTGTGTTAGAATTTGATTGAGGGAATCTATGGGAAATAAACTCATAGATTGTAGGTTTTTAGCTCTGCTTTTCTTACCATTATGTTGCTCACTAAGGATATAAATATATTTATTGTTCTTCTCATTTCTTCCTTTGAGCTTAGATTAATTTATGGAGCTAAATGACATGCTAAAAATCGGTTTCGTGTATGACTTTTATGTGGGGTGTACTTGCATAAAAAAAAAGGTGAAACTGTTAAAAATTATTGGTTCATTTAAGTCTTAGATTAACAAACAAACTTTAAATTGTGATACCTGTGGCTGCTCCGGCTGTTAGAGTCATAATATCTCCATTGGTTTTTGCATTAATGGCAGAGTTGACTATTGTTATAATTTGGTCGTGTTCAGCTCCCATATCTTCTGCAATCTCAATGCAGTGAGAAGCTACTAAAGCTGCTGCAGATGCAATTGCAGCAGAAGCCATGGTAGGGTTCTTTTGGTTGGTATTAGGCATTTCAGGTGATGCTATTGAAGCTGCCACTGCTGCAACAGCAGCAGCAACACCAGCCACAGATACTGCAGCATGCAACTGAGCATTATGGGTCCTAATTTCCTGCTTTTTCCTCTCCTTCTGATCTTTCAACCACCTACCCATTGTCCTCCCTCTTAGCAAGCTCCTGTATAGCTGGTGAGCAATAATTTGCACCAAGAATTAAGAAAAAAGCGGGGAAAAACAATACTGAATGGTAAGAGATGGAGCTGGTATTTGAGTATAATTGATGAAAATAATTATGAGGTTGAATGCAAGATACCCCATTTCTGAGCATGTTTTGACTGGAAAGGAATTCTGGATTGAGTGCTTGATGGAGTAAAAATAAGTCCTGCACATGACAGATTTCTATGTTAATTTATACACACTGAAGATTGACTCACTGTGCAAAACAAGGTTTTGTAGTTGTGGATGTCAGCAATTTGATGCAACACAGCTATTGACAAGTAGAAACTGAAACAACTTCACTTGATGATTGACTTATCTGAATTCCCCGTGGGTTAGTAAATGATTTTAAAGTGAAAAGTGAAGTTCATTTAGCTGACATGTGACAACAAAATGCGTTTCTTCATGTGTTAACATGAAAACAGTAAAGTACCTTTGTTTCATCACTGTCTTTTGGCGAAATTGGAGGGCAACAGCCATTAGGTAACTGCTAAAATAACTTGCATCAGATATGCAGAACCAATAGTAATATAAAAGCAACAAGCACACGACAATATGGAATAATCCTAGGACCAGAAAAGGGGGGAAAAGTCTGTTTTGGAATTTTCCTTTCACTTGAAATTCCCTTTTTGGAGAGCTTAGAATCTTTCCTTTTTCCTTTTCTTTCCCCTGCAGGTATGTGTGCCAGAGAGTCTGTTTTAAGAGAACTAAACATATATAGTAGCGTTTGCATGATTTTCAGTATACATGCTGCATTGCCAACTAAAAAGGAAGTGGTTAAAAGTAGTGCTAATGGCCTAATATAAATAACCCTCTTAAATTCTCAAACAAAAAAGCAAATGTTCTTACAGGATCCTTTGAAGCAGCAGAACCCTTAGTGTGTAATTGGTTATCAGAAGGGCATGAAATTGGCATCTCAATACCAGTGGGGGTCGTAATATTGGTGCTATGCAGTGCTTTGGAGAGTTCCATGGCTGAAAGACTCCATGATCTAGCAAGGAACTCCATAGATTCAGTTGGAGTATCAGGTGGGGCACAAGATGATGCAGGCAAATCTGCAGGAGCATTCTCATCTATGTTCTCCAGCTGATGAATTGAGCATTTAGAGGTAGAGATGCTGGAGCTCACTGACATTGAAAATAATCATAGAAAAAAAGAGTTAAGTGCTTTCATCAAAATGGAGCTTAATCATAAGAATTAAAAGAAGTGTGGATTCTTTTGTCATGTTCTGTTAAGTGTATATATAACTCTCCTATGATAACTATTAGTGTCTGAAGAAGAAAATTTAGTAGATGTCTAGAAATGAAAAAAGTTTATTCATTTTATCAAATTAACACTCACTTGTATATATTAATAATTAATAATACCCTAAGGCCTCAACCACTCAATACTCATGAGATGGAAGATTAAAAATCCCATGGCACGAGTGACAACTGAGAAAGCAAGAACGAGATGATGAGAGGAGTGATGAGCAACAGTGAGACATTTAACAAGAAAATTTGATGCTGTTCCCAAGTGTTTTTTATTGAGGAAAATAAAAACAATGTAAAAGATTCTTAGTGCTGAATAAAAGGACCCAATTTAAAGGCCATTCATTTTTGTCTCCAACTTAAGTCGTTGCTTTTGATTTCCACTCTTGGTGCTTTATGCATAAAGAGTTAAAGACCTGTTTTTATGGCAGCGGAGTTCATCATTACTAGGATTCTCCTTTGTCACCACTATCATTTTCTAAAGCAGAGTTTAGGGACCCATTTGTATGATATTTCTTCATATTATTTTACAAAAGAAAAAATGACTAAATAAACATCAGTTTAGAAGGCTCTGCTCATTGGTTCTAGGTACAAGTTTATCCTATACACGTCTTTCTTTGCTATTTTTACAGGTTTTACAATTTACCTTGCCATGGACATTGTCATTCTTTTGGTTACAGTGTTCCCGCGTGACTCTTCTTTTTGTCAATTAAAGCAAACGACAAATCTTTCTTTCTTTCTTTACTCCATCTTTTCTTTAATTGTTGTTGATTACTGAGATATCACGCATATAAAATTATATATACAGTTGTGAGATCACTGCAACTTGGCATTCCTACAGGTCACAGTCAGTTGGTGATCCTTCAGGTTCAGGGAACCATTACATGATATCTTTTAAGTTTTGACAAAGGGTGCAGATTGCCAATTTAAAAATGCAGCCACCAGCACCAAGTATAAGGCATCTATGTCAGTTCCCTCATTCCTCGACTTAAGCCTAATCACTTCTTATCATTTTATAAAAAATATAGAGACATGAACCAGCATTTGCAGGGTCCTGTACCTGTACTTTAATAGTTTGGATTGTTGCATATTTGCTTGTTGAACTAACCCAAAATTCTAACACCAAATTCAACAAAATGTATCCCATACGTTTCAAAAAAGTATGAATTGGATTGATTTGTGAATTATTTACTTTTGTTGTGGGTAAGGGGTACAATGTGATTGATTATATTCGTATGCTAACAATGAATTATGAATCAATTACTTTCTTATGTACACAAGAAAAGACAACCAAATTTGTGTAGCGAATGTTTGAAAGAATACAGAAGGTAATTTAATTGATGATTGTGACAAAAAGAAGGATTATGATTTCACCCTCACCCATGCATGTTTGACTCATCATAATTATAGAGAGAATATAACCCGCCAGACTTCCTCTCACATTTTAAGGTCTACAACGGATGACACTGAGCCTCGTGTGGACATCCACCTGCATACCTCGTTCTTCAAAATTGTTTACTTTCCCTCTCATTTACCCCACTCAGCATGATGTTATGTATCCACCAATACATTTTTGGTAGGAAAGGTGTCATGTGAGTGAAGGAAGTCCATCATGTCATGGTATCTTGCTTGTCATAACAGTCTAATGTTCCTTTGGTGAAGTGAGTGACTTGACATTTTCAACAGTTAAAAAAAAAGGCTCTAAAGTGACTCCTCATCCTGTCACAGAAAAAAACCAAGTCAGTGTGGCTCAGTCAAATATTCTACAACTATGGTACAGAATTTGAGAGTCAAAAATCAAAATTGACAGCAATCAGTAACTGAGGAAAGCCTGTAAGAATATAGAATAGAATTCAACTTCATGTTCTAGATAAGCGGTTATTTTACCTTCTATTTGGCTGAAGAAATTCTGCGTAGTGAAGGAATCCAACTGCTTGAAACACGAGAATTACTCCCAAATACACGACCCAGGTTTGAGGTTTCTGTGGCCCTTTCTGGTTTTGAGACATTTTCTGTAGAGGATTTGGGCATAGCAGATGAAGTTGATGGACTGTAGTTCCCAGTCACACCCTGCAAAAATTTATCTTAATTGAATGAATTTCTTCAGCCAATTAAAAATTAAAGATCATAGAGGGAATACCCTTTTATTTATGAAAGAGGGAATAGAGGCAAGAATGACTTACAATCTTCTTGGTTTGATTCTTGGCATTCAGATTCTGAACATTAGATGGCTTAGGCTGCACATGCGCACTTGGGCGATCATGATTGGCCAACAGTTTTGTTACAGTAATTTGAGCTGAATCATTGACTCCTGAAAAGGGAATGTATGGCATCAGGATGTGATCTGTAGAAAACATTACTATACTATACTATACTATACTATACTGCAAACTGGTAAGGCTATCTCAGTTCAACACTGTTACAGCTGAGCAAAAACTCCATATGACAAAAAAAGGGAGGGGGAATAATTACAAACAGTTCATTGGTAAATATCTGTCCATATTGACCTCTATCTGAGCATATCAGAAGCTATTATGTTTTGTTTTCAGAGACAAGTTCGAAAAATAACCCACATAAAGTATAAGACAGCAATTATTTCCTTTTCTTTTAACTTTTTTTCCGATGACCATCAAAATGTCATTTTAAATTCTAACTCATTCTAATGGAAAATACAAATCTCAACATGCAAATCACATAACACAAGACTGAAGTTACCTTTATGCTTTTCCACAACCACGGGTTCTAGACTGCTAGGCACAGCAGCTGAAGTCTGCAAATAGTCATTCACTCAAGTCAGAATGAGAACAAAATTCCGAAAGTTTAATGTGTAAGATATCAGAAAATCCATATAACTTATGCATTCCAGTAAATGCAAGCTAGACCATAATTACAAAAAATGTTTAGAAGAGTTGATACAAATACCTAAGGTTTTGACTTATGTATAAAAATAAGAAAAGTAATAGGTGTGATAAGACTTCAGATACAAAGGGCAGGACTGTATATATACAATTATAGAAAGCAATTTATTCATAATCACTATTAAAAATAGTCCAAGAAAGTACTAACAGATGATTGATTCTGTCTCCTCGTATGTTGCGTCTGCTGATATTTTAGGATGGTCCAGTCGAATAAATGGTCATAGTCATATCCTGCCCATTACATCCAGCCAAACAAACTTCTTATCACATCAAGGGAGAAGATGATTATATCACATAAGACCCCCAGAAACATGATAAATAAAACTTTGAAGCCCTAAGATTGGTAGTGCATGATACAGTTAAAATTATCTACTCCCAACCCAACCAGTTAAGCACTGACAAACATAAAGAATTAAATGAAATAATTCAAAAAAAATTCCACAGCCTGAAAAATTGAATATACACTTACGAATTTGGAGAAAGACCAAAGGATAAAAAACAATAAAATCATCAAATACTATATAAATGGCTTTTTGGTCAAGTAGGTCTTATCTCCAACCTATACCTTTGTACTAAAGAATAATTTTGCGCCAAAATAGAGATACTCTGGCACAAAACCTAGCATAACTAGAGGAAAGAGGAAGAAAGGTTAAATACTTAGTCTCGTTCATTTAAAATATCATACTTTAACAGTTAACAGGCTAAAGCCTTTTTCAACCAATAAGCAAATTGTCATCTTCAACAAACAACGGGCTACATTATAAATTAACAGGGAAATTATTTAAAATCAATGACATGATAAAACAAACAGCCAATACCTTCACGGGTGAACAAATCCCGAAACAAATGCTTCAAGAATCCATAATCTGGGTCTTGATCAAATGTCAAAGAGTGACAATAGTGAAAGTAAGAAGCGAACTCCACCGGATATGACTTGCAAAGCATCTAAATACAAGAAATATGGAATCAGTAAACTTCTACAGGTAACAGAAAACTTCAATAAGAAAATGTCCCAAGAACAGATCAGCTAGAATTTGATTAATCCAGAAATAGCAAGTTGGCAACTTAAAAGCTCTTATTTAATTGTTTGGCCAAGAATTCAAGTATTCAAACTTAAATTTGGGATTGCAGTTGCTTCTTGTTTTGTAGAATTCTAATTGTCACTTCCCACCCTTGAATTTTCCCACACTTTGGCCTTGCCTCTTAACACAAAAAATTAGAAACGAGGTGTGGGGGGGAACTCTACCCTAATCAAAATATATTCCAGTTGTTTATGTGGGCCACAGTATGAGGGCCACAGGAAAAGAAAATTGAAAACTGTACCAGGGACTGGGGAATTAATTGTTTTATGAAATGAAAAATTCACATGCCTCAATGGGAGTTGATAACTTCTTCTCACAAATCTTGTCATATTTTTCCTTTTTGGTGACAGCTTTCAGACCCTGCCAAGGAAGGCTAAAATGCAAGAACCAGATTGTCAAGTCCTATGTTTACCTGAAAAACCTGTGCAATTGATACTCACATGCACCATTTATTTTAAACTCAAAATGCCTGGACAGTTATGATGAATAGGAAGAAACATACCTTCCTCTTAAAAAGTACATGAGAACATAGCCAAGAGACTCCAAATCATCACGACGACTTTGCTCTGACAAAATAAAACCAAAATAATTGGAAATTTGCAGTATACAAGCAGTAATGGTACAGAAAGAAAAGTTCATTCTACCCACCAATTCCTATGTGAGTGTTGCAACTTGCATAACGTGCGGTCCCTGTTAAGTTTTTATTCTCTCTGGATAAGTTTATCAAGGTTAAAACAAATGTTAGACTAGGTTAAACCTAAACTGATAAAGCACAAGTAACAATGAGAAAGAATCAACTAGAAGAATTCGGAAAAGGAATTATTTGAGATTCTAAAGATTACAAGTTGGGAAACTTCCCATTGATAAACAACAATTTACAATTACTTTCGAAAACAAAAATCTATTTTGACAAAATACACTGCACAGATAATATAGTTAATGGTTCAACCAGTTAAAAAAAATATTGGTAATTATAGGATCGTAGCTATAGAAAACTTGAATAAAGACTATTTTGGTAGATGGTATCCAATAAAGAACACCCACTTTTAATTTATCTTCTGTTTGGTACTATCTTTTTTTTTCTTTAGAAATTTTATTATATATCAAGCCTATCATGACATTAAAAAAAAATCTAGTTACATTCAGTCACAACACTCACACCTCTAGAATTTCTTTAAAGCATTAAAAATGAAGAAGAAAAAACTGTATCACTTAGATATCAACCTGTCATGAAAATAAGCTCTTTTTTTAAAGAATTATAATCTCCAACAAAAACATTTCTCACCTCACTATTTGATTATTATAGAAAATAAAAAAGAAAGAATCTTGTTAGATAGAAAAGTGATCAATTAGATTTATAACCGTATTGTAACACAGGCCACACAAATCAAAACATGATCCAAAACAACAAGAGATAAAAAAAATATAAAATAGAACTAAATGTAACAAAATATACCTGTAAGGAATATGCTTATTTGTTTTAGGGTCTCTATATCTTTTTGCAAGTCCAAAATCAATGGCATAAACCTGTCAATGTAACAAATTGAAGAAAACATAAATAAGAAATTGGAAGCATAAAAGGAATTACCAGATAGGAAATTATCCACATGAGTCAGCCATTAAAGAGAATGAATTTTGATGATGCTACCTGACTTGCTTTCCTTCCAAGACCCATAAGGAAGTTATCCGGTTTGATGTCTCTATGCAAAAACCCCTTGGAATGCACATACTCTATTCTCGAAAGCTGTAGTCAAGTAAATAAACAGACTTAATTTTCTAATAATGTGCTTTCATTGAAAACTCCCATGAATGGGAGCATTAACTAAACACAGTAAATTTTAGAGACAAAACTGCTATAGTAACTTGCAGGAAACATGGTAATGTTCTGAACTCAAATTAAAAATCAGTAAGCAATGAATTCTGCTTTCTTGAAAACTTAAGCAAGGAATCCTGATATGAAACAGTGGTTACCATCTGATCGGCCAACATCAAAACCGTTTTTAACGAAAACTTCCGCCCGCAATAGACAAAAAAGTCCTCAAGACTCCTTCCCAGAAGATCAATAACTAGAACATTATTGTCTCCATCAGTACCGCACCATTTCATACTTGGAATACCATCTAAATCCAAAGAGTAGGAGGAATCAGGAAAATAATAATAATAACAACAACAACATAACCCTTGTCAATTGTTTTGACAGCATTCAAAATATTGAAGTACTTCTCTATAACTTACTTTCTCCTTGAAGAATACTGTATAACTTGGCCTCATACAATAGTTGTGGATGTTTGGTCTTCTTGTTTTCCTACAGAATAGGAACACGGCTGCTGTAAATCACTATTACACCAAATCCATAGTTGTTGAATCTTGAATAATTGAATGTGAAGGCGTGCCAAAAGAGGAAAAAATTCCTCAACAGAGGGGGGGGGGGTGCAAACTTCTAGCAAATATATACCTCTTTATTAAAATTTGATCTAAGCATTTATTTATAAATTACACATATCCAAACACTTATCCCTAATTCCATGTAATCAACCGCATACATCCAATCCAACTGCAAAATGTGAGAGCTTATCTTCTTGCATAAAAATCAGCTAAAAGAGATGCACACAAGATAAATAATTGCACTGCTGGTTTAAAAATCGCGAAGACCAAAACACAACTATTTCATGCCTAATTCCTAAATTACTGGAGCATCATCAACTCAAGCAATTTCGGTATCCTTTGGTGGTACTTCACAAGCAGTTAGGGGTTAACATTAGATGGAATGCAACACAAGCACAACCCTCATGACAAAACGAAATCAATAAGTTATGACTGTAGAGGTCAGGGACACAATCGATGCATCTTCACAAATCAGAAAAATGAAAATGAGAAAAAAAAATATATTAAATTAACCTAAAATTCAACATAAGCAAAATTTGTATGACATGATAACGAGGAGAGAAATGAAATAAAACTAACCATCTTAATGGCGACAATCTCAGCGGTGTCAATATTTGAGGCTGCAAAAAAAAATTCAAATAAAGCCGTGGCGAAAACAATAATCAGAAGCAGCATATGCATAAAAAGAAAAAAAAGATAACGTAGCACACAACAATAACTATGTCTTATGCTCTAGTCCAGTTTGAAAAGAAAAAACATAGCTAACGCGTGCGTTACCTATATAAATTTCACCGAATGAACCGCTCCCAATTTTCCGACCAAGCTTATATTTTCCTCCGATGATCCTCTCCATTTTGGTGTGCCTGAGAAAGGAGAACAACGTTAACGACTGACTCTTATGCCGTGTCGATTGAGTTTCGGTGATTTCTATGTTGTTGCCTCCTGTGAGGAACAGCACACAGCAAAATGGATTCGGTGGAGACAGAGACAGGCAACAGACAACAGAGATTGAACGAATGAAATGAAAGGAAAGGAGGAAGAGGAAAAAGGGAAAGGAAGAAGAGGAAGAGAATTTAAGGTTAACTTTGGAATTTGAAGGATTGATTTTTGTTTGTTTGTTGCTGACCTGTACAAGTCTCAACAAACGTTCCTGTTACCTAACCCAATCCAATCCAAAACGAGTAGTGGTAGCCTCCATGTGGAAATTAAAAAACACGCTTTGTGAACCATGCCACCAAAAACAATTAATAAATAAATAACCGACTGCTACTTTTTTTTATTGAGAAACTTAAATTAGTGTTACTTTTTCTTCTACTTTTATTTGGATATACATAATCTGACTCAGCAGGATCTAATAATAATTCAATTAATGTGTTCTCTTCTCTCCAGGAAAATGTTGATAATTCCTTCCTTTGGTAAATAAATAAATAATCATATGCAAAAAAAAAAAAACTTATATGGTATTATTGCGTGCTTTTTTGGTTAATTCATCAGGACTGGTTGCTATCATGGAAGGGAATGCTCATTTGTCGTATGAATTGGTTATATGGATTATTATACAGCTAAGGTACCGAAAGTGTTGCTTCCGAAGGAAATTCAATTGGATAAGGCTGTCATTGACCACATGCTTCAACTTCACAGCCCAATACAGATGTTTCCTTCCTTCTTTTTTTTTTACTTTCAAAGGAAAAAGTTTATGAATATAAATTAAGAAAAATATCTCATTTTAAGAGTCGTAAGTCCAAGCAACAATTTACAATATTAAACTAAATTTAATAATTACACATATATTTTATTTTATTTCATCATGTTATTATATCATAATAAAATTTTTAAAAATAATATTATAATATAGCAAAATATTTTATATTGTGTATGGTTATTAAACTCTAGAGATGAGATTGTGAGTTTGACATTTCAATAAAAGACCACCAACGGTCCAACGGAATACAAGAAAATCTTAATTTTCTATATAAGAAACAAATCCTTAGCTATACGAGAATACCAAGCTTTTCATGGTTATCGGATGATTTATATATATATATATATATATATATATCATATCTTTCATATGAAAATAATTATTTTGATTGTTAACTTAAAAATGAGGTGTGTTTTCGTCTCCAAACAAAATTTTCACACAATAATTTGACAGAAATAATAATTTTGGGAAATTCAACGTCATGGTACTATACAAGATTCCAACCTAAGCGGATGAATTGATCAAATCTTTGGACTGCAGCACATGAATTTTAATTTCAAGTCTCATAAAAGAAGTTACATTCAGCTTCGCTTTGAACATGAATGTCAAACACACCTGTTCTTTTTTTAATTATACCAAATATCCCAAGTATTGTGGGGTATAAGTGTATATAACTTTTTTTTTTTTCAATTGTGGATGGGCAGAAAGCCCGGCCCCAAAGAAACCACCAAGATCCTTCTAGGGAAGGAAAACTCCAATAAGGTGCTGCTGAAGTAAACTAATCCAAGGCAGGCCCAACCCGCTTTAGACCCCCAAAAAATTCTCTTATTTTAGCCCCTAAAAAATATTTTTATTTATTATAAATATTTTTTTAAAAAAAATAAGCTAATAAAAAAATTAGTAAGTCATATTAAATTATTAAGATTAACTAAGTTTTTTTCTTAAAAAGGCCCCATTTTATCACGACTTTTTCTCTTCTCATAAATAATATATATTAATAATTGATTATATTTTTTAATATTGATTTGTCTCATCACTTAATATATTTCTTTTTTTTCTGTGTCTTTTTTTTATGGTGTTATATCAATAATACATATTTTCTCTTACTCTTTTGGGCTTTCTTTTTTGTTGAGTGTAGAAATTTGTCCTTTAGTGTGTATATAGAGGAGGGTTCAACTTACACCAGTGTAAGTTACACCAAGTCTTACACTGCCGAATAACTTTTTAACAGATCATCGTATTAACTAATCTACCGTTGGATTGAAAGTTACTATCATATAGATCATACATATAAAATTTTACATTAATATGAAATTATTTTATATGTCATTGAGATGTATCAAAATTAACGTCATATATACATTTGAAATATATGAAAAATAGGACCATTTGATTATCGGTTTATTAGTGTTCAAATTTTATGAAATTTTACACAGATAATCAAGATGATGAATAAACATAATACAACGGTTGGATTAATAAAAATCACATTCGATTTAGAGTTATTAGCGGTGTAAGACTTGGTGTAACTTACACCGGTGTAAGTTGAACCCTCCTCGTGTGTGTATATATATATATATATAAGCATATCACTTTACTTGAGTATACTTTATTGTGTCAATGTGAGTAGATTAATTTATTTAAATAGATAATTATTTTTTAAAAAATATTCTAACAAACATACGTTAATATATTGAATTGGAAGATAAAAAGGCCTCATTATATAAAAATCGCTTTAGGCCCCTATAAACATTGGGTCGGCCCTGCTAATCCATTTGGTCCCTTTGCTGATTAAGTCCCAAGTTTCTGTTACTCCTTGCCAGAGCAAATATTAGGGGATGAATTCATCTACAAATAGCATACTTATGTCATAACACTTTAGTACACTTTAGTGTTAGTTAGAAATCAATAGTTAAGATGAGTGGTACACGTTTTACAAAGCACGTTGGACGAAAATAATTTAAATTAATTCCGCAAAATCACCATAGTTTCATACTCTAGCAACTAGAAACCAAATGGGCTATTAGTTTATAAGTCTAATCTATTTATAATGAGCCCCAATCCTACTTTGAAACAAATTCCCTTTCCGTCATTTCAAGATAAGTATATGGCATTTGGAATTAGCAGTGTTGTCTGGCATATTACCTAAATCCCTTGTTAGAGAGAAACCAACCGGAGCACGCACTAATTTGTCTAGCAAGCAATAACTGGTGGGACCTTGTTTGAAACCAGTAAAGAGGTTTATAAAAAGAATGTTTCATTAATTCACAATGTATCAAATGGGATACATTTATATATACACAGTATACAACTATAAATTCAAATTTAAAACTTGAATTCAAATATAGAGAGATATCCTATACATTAGGAGAGGATGAGATAAGGTAGTACTGCATACTACGTTAGTACGCCAACACGCCCCCGCAAGATGGTGGAGGATGGAACGACACCAATCTTGGACATGAGAAAATAATGGCGGGGTCCAGACAACGGTTTGGTCAACAGGTCAGCAAGTTGATGGGAGGATGGAACATGAGAAACTTGCAAATCATGGTTAGCAACAAGATCTCGGACAAAGTGATAATCTATGGCCAGATGCTTCATTCTGGAATGAAAAATAGGATTGGCACATAAGTATGTAGCTCCGATGTTGTCCGAGAAAATAGTAGGAGTGTCATGAATGGAGAGACCCAATTCATGAAGCAGTTGGCGAAACCAAAGTAGCTCCGCGGTGGTGGAAGCAATGGTACGATATTCTGCCTCAGTGGATGAGCGGGCAACTGTCGGTTGCTTCTTACATGACCAAGATACAACATTAGACCCAAGATAAACAATGTAAGAATATGTGGACTTACGATCACCAACATCCCCAGCCCAATCAGAGTCACAAAATGCATTAAGTGTGAGTTTGGAGTCTTTCACAAGTTGTAAACCATGACTGATAGTTCCTTTAAGATACCGAAGAACTCGCTTCAAGGCTTGCATGTGTAAATCTTGAGGTGCTTGCATGTGTTGAGATAACTTGTTCACAAAGAAAGCAATATCAGGCCTGGTGATACTCAAGTATTGGAGGAAGCCAACAAGCTTGCGATATGTAACTACATCACATGTGGAAGCATCAGATTGAGGAAGTAGAGAGCATGTGGTGGACATAGGAGTAGAGACTGGCTTTGCATCACTCATAGAAGCTCGTTCTAAAATATCTCGGATGTAATAATGTTGAGTGAGAAACAACCCAGTGGAAGTGGGAACAATTTCAATCCCCAAAAAGTGACTTGGGTAGCCGAGATCTTTGAGGGAGAATTTCTTTGAAAGAGCCTCTTGAAATTGCTGAAGAAAGGAGGAATTATTCCCTGTTAACAGAAGATCATCAACATACACAAGAAAATATGTTGTCACATTATCCTTTTGATAAATGAATAAGGAAGTGTCAGAGCGGGAACTGGTGAAGCCATAAGCAAGTAGGAAAGCCTTGAGTTCATTGTACCAAGCACGAGGGGCTTGTTTAAGGCCATAGAGAGCCTTATTTAACTTACAAACATGATCAGAGAGGCTGGGATGAACAAAACCCGGTGGTTGGACCATATAAACATCTTCAGATAGGGTGCCATGGAGAAAGGCATTGTTGACATCCATTTGACTTAAAGACCACCCAAGTGAGAGAGCAATACAAAGCACCATTTTAATGGTCTGGGGTTTGATTACAGGACTGAATGTGTCTGTAAAGTCAATGCCAGGGCGTTGATGAAAGCCCTTTGCAACCAGTCTTGCCTTGTAGCGAGAAATTGAGTCATCCGGATTCCTTTTAAGTCTGAATACCCACTTGTTGCCAATGACATTGAAATGGGGTTGAGATGGCACTAGAGTCCATGTGCCATTTTTCATCATAGTTGTGAACTCATCAGACATTGCTTGTTTCCACTCTGGACTTTTTAAGGCCTGTGAGACACATGTTGGTTCCACTGAATTTGGAAGAGGATATTTGGTGACTGTGTATAACTGTTTAGGTTTAAAGATTCCATCTTTGGCACGGGTAATCATTGGGTGAGTGGATATGTGAGACGTTGGCGGAGCTGGAGCATGAGATGAGAATTCTGTGTACATTGGAGTGGTGTTGGTGTGATTGGGGTGGGTTGGGGTATGTGTGTGGTCATTGGATTGGGGGGGATTGGTTAGCTGGGTGGGCGGGATTGGTTGGGGAAAGATATGGGTTAACAAATTGGGAATGATGATTATTTGAATTTGTAATGGGGGATATGTGGGATTGATTTGCGGGATTGGGTGAGGGTATTATGGGATTTGCGGGATTGGGTGAGGAGATTATTGGGATTGTGTTTTGGTTATGATTGTGGGCGGAATGGACGGGATTGGCTGGGCAGTGGGTGGAAGGGACGAGATTGGCTGGATGATTTGGGTTTGTGTTTTGGGAATTGGCTGGATGATTTGGTTGGTTATGATTGTGGGCTGAAGGATTGGTTTGCGAGATTGGGGGTTGGTGATTTGGTGAGAGAGTGACGAGATTGGTGGGTGGAGGGCGTTGATTGGTTGCGGATTGGATTTGGGTGTTAGCGGCTGGTGAGTGTAATACGGGGTTGATGGTTTGGTTATTTGGATTGAAGGGTTGGTTAATTGGTGATGGAGGCTCGGGATTAATGGGTGGAGGGCGAGAATTTTGATTGGTTGGGAGAGTGAAGCGGGATTGGTTTGAGAGAAAAGTGGGATTGGGTGGTGGTATTTGAATATTTGAATTTGGGTGGTTAAGGGTGGCTTGACCTTGCTCATTCGGTTTTGAAGCAGATGAAAGAGGAAAAATATCCTCAACAAAGGCAACATGACGCGAAGTGTACAGTATTAGATTTTAAATTGTAACAAAGATATGCACTCTGACTAAGGCTGTAACCGACAAACACACAAGGTTGGGATTTTTGTTCAAGTTTGTTGTGAACATAAGGTTTAAGCCAAGGATAACAAAGACAACCAAAGGTTTTTAGTTTGCCATAGTTGGGTGGGTGACTGAAAAGGACTTGGTAAGGGGATTGCATTTTGAGACCTGGGGTAGGGTGTCTATTGATGAGAAAGGCAGCTGTTTGTAGTGCAAAACTCCAAAAAGGTAAAGGTAGAGAGGCATGGTGGAGTAAGCATCTTGCAGTTTCAACCAAATGTCTATGCTTTCTTTCAGAGAGACCATTATGTTCAGGGGTGTGGGGTGGAGTGGTTAGGTGGGAAATACCATGAGTTTGAAGAAAAGAACGTAATTTGACAAATTCACCACCATTATCAGAGTAAAGATTTTTTATTTTTGTGTTGGATTGATTTTCAACCATACATATTTGGAGAAGTGATCGATGAACAAAACATAATAAGAGAATCCATTTATTGAAGGAACAGGAGCAGGGCCCCAAACATCAGAAAATACAAATTCCAAAGGATGGGTACTAACTAAACTAGACTTAGAAAAAGGTAATTTGTGACTTTTACTGGAAAGACAATTTGAACATGAAGCATTTGAAGAAGCAAAAGAAATTTGGCTGGACTTGAGAGCATGTGTTAGAATCCTATGTGCAGGATGACCGAGACGGTGATGCCAAAGTTTAAGAGAGCTTGGGGTCTGGGCATAGGCTGTTTGTGGAGGTGTGGGAGAGGGAAGCTTGTACACATTATTCTCATTCATGCCGCGCAGCAGAACCGCCCCCGTGCTCAGAGCCTTCACCTCAAAATGCCAAGGGAAAAATTCAATGGAAACATCATTAGTCTGACACAGTTGAGAAACAGAAATGAGATTTTGGGTTATTGTGGGAACATGTAAAATGGGAGAGAGGCGAAGAGAATTAGTGGAAGTAGGAATAACAGTGGAACCAACATGTTTAATAGGAAGACCCTTACCATTTGCAACAACAAGTTGATCTGTGCCAGAGTAATCGTCCTTGATGGACAAGTTTGATAGATCACCAGTAATGTGATGAGATGCTCCTGAGTCTAACAACCAAGTTGGCGGAGGGGGAGGGCTATGAGTTGCCAGATTTGCAGTGGGTGTATTTTGTTTGGGAGGATACCCAATGATTTTGTAGCAGGTTTTGGCAGTGTGACCTTTCTTTCCATAAAACTGACATTCTACTGAGGTACCGGGTGCACAAACTTTCTTGGTGAATGAAGAGGAACCATGTGATGGATGCTTACCACGACCATGATGGTGGCGATGATTCGCAAAATTTGCAGTGACAGGGGTGGAAGAATTCAAACGATCTTCACGTTGGAGATAGATCTCAAAGTCAACTAGCTTGTCAAAAAGCTCATCAAACATCATATGGGCATCACGAGTTCTAATGGAAGCAACAATCTCCCGAAAGGAGGGACCAAGGCCGTTAAGGGCATGTAGCAGAAGGTCCAAGTCATCAACAGGATGGCCAATAAGGGCCAGTTCATCAGCAATGCTACGGATGGAGCGTAAGTAATCGCTCACAGAAGAGGTTCCTTTGGTGATAGAGCTCAAGCGCTCCTTAAGAGACATTATGCGAGAGCGCGAGCGATTGGCATAAGCCTGTTTGAGCTTAAGCCATGCTTGAGCAGATGTGTCAGCGGAAGAAATAACTGTTCGAGCATCAGCATCACAAGATCCGAGAAGGGCAAGATACAGAAACTGATCTTGGCGTACCCAATAAGAGTACTCAGGATTAGGAGCAGTAGTGTCACCTTGTTTGATAGTGACAGAGGGGCATGGAGTTTCACCGGTAACGAAACCTTCGAGATTACGAGCAACAAGAAGGGACCGGATTTGTTTGTGCCAAGCAGGGTAATTGGTACTGTTTAATTTGATAGGGAGATTGACAGTGTTGAATTCAATCAAATCCTTGGGATTGGAAGAGGAGATTGAAGAGGCCATGAGGATCAAGAGGGGCTAGTTAAGCAAAGAGACTTCTGATACCATAAAGAGGTTTATAAAAAGAATGTTTCATTAATTCACAATGTATCAAATGGGATACATTTATATATACACAGTATACAACTATAAATTCAAATTTAAAACTTGAATTCAAATATAGAGAGATATCCTATACATGAGGAGAGGATGAGATAAGGTAGTACTGCGTACTACGTTAGTACGCCAACAACCAGCACCTTTGTTTTGTCCTTTGTTCACAAAATGAGTGGAGACAATCAAGGATAACGTTAATTCATTTGTTCAACAGAAGCTCCAGCAAATATATAGAAGTAGATCGTCTGAAAAAAAAAAAGAAAATATATAGGTGACTAATTGTTGGACGTCGATCACCCCTACTGAGAATAAAAGGCTTCCAAGCATTAATTCTCAGCCACTTTCTGTTCAATAAGATACCCTAATTAATCTCTCCGGACAAAGCACGAAAACATACATACGGTGGTATTGGATTATCTTGGCGAAGTCCTTGAGGATATGATATGGATAAGCTGAGAGCTGGATTAAAGTAGGATATTATATATTTCATGCACACCAAATATAAAGCAGGTAAGAAAAATGTTATGTGTTTAAAATAGATAGGATAAGATATAAATTTTATATAAATGATAAAATTATCCTTTTTGCCAAAATTAAATATAATTTTTTTAAATTAACTTTTAAAATATTTTTTTAATTTTTAAATTATATATAATATGAAAATGATAAAATTACCTTTTATTACTATATTTTTTTAAAAAATTATATGTATCCACTATTATAAATTTATCCACTAGTGTATTGTAAAAATCTTTTGCCAAAATTACATACATTTTTTTAAAATTAACTTTTGAAATAATTTTTTAATTTTTTAAAATTACATATCAAATTACCTTTTTTACTATACTTTTTTTAAATATATATTGTAAAAATCTCATATTTTCTTTATAGCCAAAGTTATAGTTACCCAAATTCTTTTTTTAGAATTCTATTAAGTTGGGTTAATTAATACAAACTCCACCAAGTTATTAAAAAAATAAAATTATTTGTAAATGCCTACCTTCTTTAAATTCATTCAAACTAATTTCAATAATATATTGGTTGCTTTAGAGAAATTAAAATTGTCCTTTCTAAAAAAAAGAATCGTTCTATATTCAAGAGATCAAGTTAACATCATTGCATATAAAGCATATGTACCCTACAATTTTAAACAAATGAAGGAAAGAGGACAACACTTACACTGTATAAGAACTTCAACCCAATGTAAATTACCGAAGGTTCAACAAAATAAACACTACAAAACATATATAAAACACACTTGAACACAAATGTCATTAACATAAAGTTCAAGTCATCATACCATACCACCTAAGAAGTTAAATAATATAAATAATGTTCATTAGTCGTAATCATTGATCAAACTTAAGTTTGAACTCCAACGCAACTATTTCTAATTAATATATTAGAAACGTGAATTTATCACATTTCAACGTTAAACCAAATATGTTCAAAGCCACGTGCTTCAAGTGAAATAGGTACAATTATAGAAATGAAATCGGTAGTTTCAATATCCATAGAAACTTCTATATCAATGACAATCGATCTCACAAATGCAACACGATGAACTTTATCACAACCAAAAACATGTGCAATTAATAGGGCATATATTTTATTCGCTACAACCAAAAAGCTGTTATTATGTTAAATCCATTTTATGCAGCTCAATCATAAAGATCCTAGAATCATTGAACACATCTTTGTCAAGTAAAGTTGCAGCTTCAACCAATCTTCCCTAGCTTAATTCATGCCACTTCGCAAAATTATTTCCAATTAATCAGATATACTATTAGCAATAAGTTGGTTTTGTTATCCTTTATATCTTTTCCTTGGATGACTTTCCACGTGTTTACTCTTATTTTTTGTAACAAAAGCTATTTTAAGAAGATCTGGGGACAAGATAAAAATCCTCTTAAGGATTCTTTTCAGGGGTAATTTTACTCGGAATTTCAAAGAATAAGAAGGAAGAGAAGGAGAATGATAAGTAGAAGAAAATATGCATAAAAGTAAAATATGAATTTAAAAGAGTAAAGAGAAGATCTTAAATTAATTAAAATTAAGGAATCACATACTTTTGATCTCGCTTGCCCGTAGTCGTTGATGGATGGATGTGTTAGGCGTGTAGAGATTTTCAATAAATGGGATCTAACCCCCTTTACATTGTGCAAAAATCCTAACTACCAATCTTTACAATTAAACCACCTAATAGACATGTGTCAATTATACATTTAAACACATTTATTTAATAATAAAAACTATCTAAACTATTGGCTACTTCCAATAACTTTCTTTTGGTAACTTCTCATAACCACTTTACTCTCCATACTCTTGACTCATCTTTAATCTTTAAATTTTGCACTTGAAATGTCTCATAGGGAAGATAAAATTATTTCTATATCTAGTCGAAATAATTATGGTGTTAACACCACGTTATCATCATTTCTTCTATATTACAATTGGCTAACAGATGTTAATCATTTTGTTCTTCCTCCTCTTTGTCTATATCTCAATAACATCACCGGGACTAACAACTCCTTTACCAGTTGTAGGTCTTTTCCAAAAGCAAGAGCAAGTTATAAAAGAGTGAGAGTGGTGTATTTTTGTAAATTTTTGCATTTGGATGACTCTATACAATACAAAATGAAAAGTTTTTTCGTGTATCATAAATAAAAGTGAAATAAAATAAGTAGTTAGAAAAGGAAAAATAATAAACACTAATATTTACATACTCATTCCATACGTCATTACTCTCTGATCGTAATCATTTTTTCTATTAATCCCAATCAAATCCACTTTGATCTAACAAATCATAAATTGTTGAATAAATTGTCCTTAATCTCTTCATTGCAAATTTAACGTGTGGTTTTACCTTAATCCCACATCTATAGGAAACTTTTATTTCAATTTTGTCTGTCACTTTTCAAGATATGTACTTTGAATTGTCTAGTATCACATATTTAACCTTGATTCACAACTTCAATCAAAATATCAAAAAAAGTTCCACCCTCTTCATTGGACCATTGTTTATGATCTCTCTTTTGATATTTTGTTGCATGATGCTCTTAGATTCCGTTCCTATCTCATAACAGGGAAAATTTTTCTAGTGCTCCTGTAGTAGGTACTACCCCCACTGAAATTTTGACACCTACTCATGCATGATAAGTTTTTCCCAATTAAAAATTTGTTCTAAATTAAAATAAAAAATTCCGACCTTACATTGAATAAAGGAGTACAAATTCTTCAGTACTATAGAAGTACTGAAAATTTACATAAATTTAGAATCTTTGTGCAACGCATTTAAGAAAATAACAATATGTCATGATGTCATAGACCAAAATAATATAGTTCAAATAATAAAATGCAGTGCAACAAATACAAACTTATAGGTGTTCCATATCCTTTTGAGATATACATAAACTGAACAAATTAAACTAACAAAATTACAAACAAGCCAAGCCAACAACAAAATGTTCAATTCATCATGTGCCTATTTGCAAGCCATTCATTCCACATTTGTGTTGTTAAGTTTTCCCTCCAAACAGACTACTCCTCACTAGTCCCAATCTTACTATTAGGATCAGATGTGTAAAAGATGTTTCTCTTCTAATAAAATTGTGTAAAAGACAACAAGCAACTATAATGATATTAAGTATTATTTTCTATAAATATGATAACAATATATTACTCATATTATACTCCGCCAAGTGATGTATATGATTATATCGTAAGTTAATTTTATTATAAAAATTTAATAATATATGTAAAAACGAACATTACTAGCAATCCAACATCACCCGTGCGAATGCACGAGTACTGTGCTAGTTTTTGATAATCTAAAAGTTATCTATATCACATTCCCTGCCATAGAGTCTTTCATATTGAAGATCCCTTCCTTATGTATTGTTGTATATCCACGTCTCTATTCACTCTCATGGTACCAATGACCTCTATATGGGACAAGGAATCTTTCACAATTTGTATACCCAAATATTCACAAGATAATAGTACTCTTTAATACAATATAACGGTACGTCAATTTAAAATTTTGTTATATTGCTCATTATTTACTATACAATATTTATACCATACATAGTTTTTATACTTGTTGGAGCTCTTAAGCCCATACTCATAGAAATAGTATCCCAAAATACCCTTAAATTTGATGTTAATCCTTCCCATCATCCAAGTAACACATATAAACTTTATATCCTTACAACAAACACCTAGAACATTTGTGTGTGTGTATATATATATCCATTTTTCTATTTCAGTATATGAGTTTATCAATTGTTAACACATTAACTTTAATATGTGTTTCATCTAATGCTCCAAGACAACTCTAAATGTAGATTTCAAATAGAAAATGAATGTTTTAGAGGAGGAAAAATTAAAGTCAGGTTCATAAAATAGTTTTTAATATTTCCATCTTTCATCTAAGCAATCTTTTGAAAATATTATGATGCTCTAAGAAATGTTTCTTGTAATCATAAAATGTTATTTAACACTAAATTAAAGTATCTATTAATTGTTTCCCATTAATAACATGATTCTTAGAATGATGTGCCAATGTGTAAGAAAATCATCACTTATTCCTTAATACTAATTACTACACTGTCTTTTAATTTGCCTTCATTATCAATGAGAAGACATATAATAAATGAAAGGACCAAATATCCTTATATCCATGTGAATTTGGTCAACACACATATCTTAGTTGATCAATATATGTAAAAATTCTTCCCTTAAACCTTCTCTAATCATTGATTTTTGCCTAAGCCTCCATTTGGTTTGCAGTTTAACAATACAAAATCATGGTTTTGTGTAATATGATAGTTGATTGGATAATATGAACAGGAATTTGACAGAAACATTATAAATAGTCTGTTTAGATTTTTAGCGGGAATAGTTTTCCATCCTAACGGTTTGTTAAGCCTCCAATCAACTATCATATGATAGTTGATTGCATAAAATGTCAAATATTATAAATAGTCTGTTTAGCCACACTCTCATTGAAATCATTTACAATAGTTGAATTGGATAACATGAACACTTGCATGAAGTGAGGATTGAGTGAAATCAACTCTAACCATTTTGTTAAATTCGTATTTCACTAGCTGTGTGTTTTTCCTCTACTACAAACAATTTTCTGCACAAGAAGTTTTTACATAGTTTAGAATTCTTTCCTTTACACACATAATTCTCTTTCCAACTAGATAACTCCTTTGTAATTGGCACTTGAACTTCAACCTCTGTGGATTCGATACCTTACTTACTCTTGAAATACTTGCGATAATTGGTACGCTTGCCAAATATTCATCATTATACTTAAAATAAATAGTAGATTGGCATAATGGCATTTAATGTATTTTGGTTATTAGTTTTTTGGTTATAATTATATTCTAAGTAGTGTTTTTTTTGTTATTAGTGCCTACTTAGGATATAACATGTAGAAGGGTAGACCAAGTGCTAGAGCTCAAAAGCTAACATGGATGCACCTCAAAAGTATTCAATTGCATTAAATACACAATTTTTTGAACACTTTTGTAAGGTTTTAATTGTTTGACTAATGCTCATTTTGAATTGTAGTGTAACATACATAGCAGAGGCTATGAGAGTGTGGCTATTACGTAATGCAATGAATGGTGACCAATGTGCAAGCTGCAATTGATAGAGGTCGGGATCGGATAATTCATTATGTTAGATCAATTCATCAATAAATCCACTTTTTAATTGGTCTATACATTAATGTCAAGTTATTATATGTTGCAGTTTTTCATGGAGACCAACTCATTTGACTCTGACACACTAGCTTACATCAGAACCACATGGGCAAAATATTTTATGAAATTTTATAATTAACACTTTAGGGTAGTTACCGTTAGTTTGACTTAATTTGAATAGTTTTACACCCGGTTAATTAGTTTTTTTCATTTAGGAAACTTATAATTGGTGCAAATTGATGCGAATTTTCATGTTATTGTGTTCTGACAATTTTTTGGTATGTTCTGGCTGTTTGCACATTTGAGATAGCCTAAAATAGAACGTACATTAAAAAACCCACAAATGACGATAGTTGTGCCCATAATTGTCGTTGAAAGTGACAAACAACGATGATTGTGGCCATAATCGTCGTTGTTGCGCCCTGAACAACGCCCATATAAGAGAAACGACGACAATTGCATCAGGAACCGTCTTCGTAAGTCCAATAATCAATGAAGGTTGCTTCAGCAACTGTCGTTGTTTGTTGGACTTACGACGACAGTTCCTGATACAACCGTCGTCGTTTCTGACTTTTAACGATGGTTGAAGGACGGCGTTGAAGGCCTATGTTTCAACGACGATTGAAGGACGTTGTTAAAGACCTATTTTTCAATGAAAGTTGAATAAAGGACATATTAACAAGTGTCGTTAAAAGTCATTTATAACCGTTGTTAAAAGTTCCGTTTGCAATAGTGAATTTTTTATTTTTGTGTGATATAAATATCTAGTGGTGTAATTTATATTAATGTGGTTTCACATAAATGTTAAATGATATTAAAATATTTTTATAAATCAATTTTAGAAAATAAAAAATGTTTTATCTATTACTTAGTTGACTATTAAGTCTTAGAAATTTTTATTTCCACTCATAATTGGTTAAAAAATATTTTTCATTATAAATAGCATAATTGTTACACATACAAATCATTGACGTGATTGATAGAGGGAGAAGAGAAAAATAATGTATCACACTATTGCATCTTGATACAATGTAACTAATTAAAAAAAAGTATCAATACTCTTTTAGAAACGATGTAAAATGAAGGGAGAAGAAAAACAACTGATATTAGGTGGGGACCTCACGGAAGCTATAAGAAAGCTTATATAAAAGCTAAAGATTTTAATTTGTTTTAAAATAATTTTTTTTGTGTTGTTTTAATGTAAGTTGACACCACGTATAGGCTTGATTTTTTTAATATATAGACTTAGTGTGACTTAACCAACGAGATTGGTTCAAGTGGTATATGTTTGGTTTTCGACTTTTCGTTAAACAAGATTTCAGGTTTAAGTCTTGTAATTATGTTTTCAACTTAAACAAAATTACATTCATATACCTATAATTTTATATCAAGAGACTTGACTTGTGACTTAATGCAACTTTGCTGTATTTAAAAAATATTGAATGCACATTAATTCAGACTAGCTGCTACAAATATCAATACGGGTTTACAATGAGGAATGATTTTTTCTTAATGAGAAAAGTGTAGGGTTATATTTTGGATTTAAACTAAGTAAGAACTGGTATTACTGTTGTTGGAGCTAAAAACATTTGAGACCTGCCACTAATTTTATTGAAAAAAATAAAATACTAAAAAAATCTAATCTTTAAAACCAGGTTTGGAAACTAATTATATGGGGAAAGGTGGAGAAAAAACCTAGAATATCTTGGGACAATTATCCAAATAAACTCTCTATGTTATAATTTTGAAACATTAACTTATAGAGTGAGACACTTACTTATCCTACTCTTCCACTCAATGACTTTTAATCCCCTTTCTCCCTTCATTCCATGGTGAATTCCACGCACAATTTGTGACAGTGAGGTCTACATATATGTCAAAATTATCTAAATTAAAATTCTATTTAAATATTTAAATGCTAATAAATAATAATCCTTATTTTTTAAATAAATTAAAATCCTATTTAAATTTTTAAATGCTAATATTAATCCTTATTTTCTAAATAAATATATATTCTTATTGTTATGATTTTGATTTATTTAGTTATAAATTATTGTCAAATAACAATATAAATTATATTTTAATAGTAAAATATAATCTACTGTTATAATTTAAATTGAATAATTATCTAAAAGTATTGTAATACTTATTTTTTAGTTTTTAAATATTAATTTATTATAAATTTAATTTAAATTAAACAAAAAATATACATTAACCTCTGTATTATGCACGTTAATATACTAGTTAATTTTGTAAATAAAAAAAATTTATTTCACCTCTTTTTTATTAATAAAATAAAGAAAAAATCAAACAAGAATAGATAAAATAAAAATTTAAAATATTAATTTTGATTTGACAAGTAAGGCACGCTCCTACATATCCCTTAATGACTGATGTAATAGGGAGCAAAAATCGTGTAGTTCTTTTAGAAAATAATCGTGTAATTTATGTTGAACTTCCTATGTATAAGTTCCTTTGGTCCAAGTTAGTTCTGTCTAAAATTTCTGGTTTTGCTTGGAAAGTCATTTTAGATAGAATTCCAACAAAGCAGAATTTAATTAAAAGGAAGGTGCTCCAACATGATGTTGGTGCTTGTACTTGGTGTGACCAATCTGTGGAATCAACATCTCATCTCTTTTTTTACTGCTATTATGCATATAGGGTCTGGATGTTATGCTTGGAGTGGTTTGGGTTTTCTTCTGCTATACATAGTAATTGTTTGATTAATTTTGCTCTTTTTTGTGGGGTTCCTTGACTATTCTGAAAATAATAGGTTAAGATAGTCTTCTGTTTGGTTGGTAACTTTATGGTCTCTTTGGTTAGCAAGGAACTAGTCTATTTTTTCTAATATTTATGTGGCCCTTGAGGATGTTTTGGAAGCAATTAAATTAAGATCTTGGAAGTGGATCAAGGCAAAGGATTCTTTATTCTCATTTCCTTTCTCATTGTGGTACTTGAATCCTTCTCACTGTTTGAATTTTTCTACAACATGAGAGTATGGCCTGGGTATTTCATTTCCTGTCTGTTTGGTGCTTCTTGATGGTGGTGTGGTTTTTTTATATCAGCATGATGGTGTGCCTCTTATTGGTGGATTTTAATCATGTTCTGATTCAATCATTGATGCTGTTTGGGTTGTACATATACCTATTGTGGTTGTTCGTTGCTGTTTTATTTCATCACATTTGGTGTGTTGCCGTTCTATTTTGGGGTGACATTTTTTGGAGCTTGTTGTCTAGGTTCTTCATTGGAGCATCTGGAATGCTATTGTTAATCACTGTTGTAGTAGCTTCGTTATTCTTTCTACGTGAAGAAGTTTAAACCGTGGACCATTTTGCATCCTTTGGGCTTGTTTTTTGTTGGCAATTATTGGGTCAATTAAGTTATCTTGTTCATACTTTTGGTTCGGCTAACAATAGTGGTGTGCTGGGATGTATTTAAGTTATTGATCAATTGTAAATCTAGTCCTCCTATCTATAACCATTCTCTCACTGGTCTCATATAATTCAATTAAAACTTCACTATCTGGATTGAAGTTTTAGTTATAATGGAAACTATTAGAATAAGGAATAGTGACATGTCCCTGTCACATCGCATTATTGTCATCATCCTTTTGACCAACACAGAACCAAATACTCTCACAAACCTTTATCATCTTGTCTTATGTGTTTGTTTAGCATCACTCAAAGCCCCTGTAAAGAGATCCATCCACACAACATTGAGAGGGGGGCAGACACCAACAAGAGACTTGAATGAAACACCCATAAAGCAGAACCACCCCAATAGCTGAAAACGTCCTGAGCGTATTCTGCTGCAACAGCCATGGATATGAACCGGAACAACAAACATGTTCTGCTTCATCCCATATGAAGGATCATGTCGACGCTCCATTTGTTGACTTTCAAGTCATAACAAATCAGAGGTGTCCCTCCACTTTCATCTTCACACACCTCACAAGCTTACGAACCAATCATTCCATTTCTCATTATTAATTTCCTAACTTTGATCCCGAAACACTAGGTAATCAAATTAAACTTGTTTTTGGTCAATAATGAAATTAAACTTTAAATGAGCTAAGTTGTAAATTTCTAATGGGCCTTCCAATTTATTTCAATCTCTGTCATGAAATAATCTCATACAGTCATATATTCTCATCTTTGTTATAATTTTTATCATATTATTTTAGCTTATTTTACAATACATAAAATTTAATCATGCTATTTCTTTTCATAATATGACTCTAACTTTTTTTTTTTTTATCTACCACTATAAATAGAAATTTCAATCTTAATGGAGCTTCCATGTTTATTTTCAAACAGACGAAGCTTTCACATAGTTCATGTTGCTAAATTACTAATTTTAAAATAAATCCTACTTTGAAACAGTAAAATGCTTAATTGCCTCAACTATATTTTTTAAAACTCACGTTTCACTTTCATGTAACTTTATTTTCACACTTTTTATCTATTTTTATTTTTTATTACATTAGTTATCACAATTTTTTTCTCTTTTTTTATCCATCTTTATTTTACTATATTAATAAATTAGTCCCAGAGAGATTCTTGATCGTGCAGTTTAGTCCCCGAGAGAGTCAAAATTCCGAAATGGTTTCTGAGAGATTGCTCCGTCATGCAAAATGGTCAAAATGTCATTTTTCAAGGACTAATTTGCATGATTTTTTAATGTCTCGGGACTAATTTACTTGTTTTTGCTTGTTTTTCAGGGACAGTTTTGCACGACAAGGACCATTTTATATGACGGAACAATCAGGGACCATTTTAAAATTTTGAATCTCTCAAGAACTACTACACTGCGTAATGAATATCTAAAAGACTAATTTGCTAATATAGTTTTTTTTTTTGGGTAAGCCACACCAAAATAATTGAGTGTTTTCACTCATGGCTTAATTACTCGTTTTTTCCTCTGATGGAAAAGTTGTCACCGCGTGTCCCTCGTGTCATAAACTGATAATAAAAAAATGTGGACATCCATTAATACCCTGCCACATTTTTAGCATCTTTTTTCTTCTTCCCTGTCACTCACTTCAGCCTTCCTCTACAATCTTCCAACCACACTCGTCTCTGTGTTGCGATCGAATGACAATGGTGAAAGAGAAGAAACAATTGGCAGCGAAGGAGACATTTAAAAGAATATTGAAAAACATGATTTTGAACTTCACAGCAGATTGTGCTTGTGCCACGCATTCCAGGACTATGTGTAGTGTATGTGCCACTCATTTGCCCAATATTCTCGGCGCTTTCTTACTCATTCCCCTGTCCCTGTGCTTTTCTTACTGCGAGGATCGATACCCTCTTCTTCCAATTCCTGCTTCCTGGTAAGTAATTACTACTAATTTTATTCCTTTAATTAATTCAAACTTTCTTTACTCCAAATTATAGATAGTAATACTATACTCTCTGTTTAAATGCAACAAATTTAGGAAATTTACAGCTCTTTGGCCTTCTTTACAAAAATACTATATTGTATATTTTTTATTCTCAAAATACCTTACTTGTAACAGTATTTCCTGAAAATAATTAAATACGGATTTTTTTAAAAAGAATTGAAAAATTACATATTTCTAATATACAATTTATTTAATTTTTTTAAAAAAAGTTTCATATATAAAATGTAAAAGTTAATTTTTTTTTCAAAATAAAAAACAGTCTTGTTCACGTGAACAAACACTTATAAATAAGTTTAACATTGAGAGTGTCTTTGACTTGTCATTTCAGCTAGCTGACAGTTGAAAATAGCAGCTGAAATCATTTCAACAGTGTTTGGGAATGTAGCTTTTTTGGGTAGTTACAAGTTTTTCTTAAAAAGCTACTTGGGGTAGCTTTTTTAAAAAAGCTCCAATTTTTAGTTACTAGCTGAAAATTAATTACAAGTTTAGCCCTCAACCACCCTCACTTATCATTATTTAATAATTAATGTTGTTCTTAAATGTCATTTTACCATTTTCAACTAGTTTTACCAAAAACATTCAATAGTTTTTCAGCTAGCTTTAAGCTTTCAACAAGCTTTTCAGCTTTCAGCTAACTTTAATCTTTCAGCTAGTTTTATCAAAGACACTTTAAATAAGCTAGATAAGTGATTATACAAGCTGAACATTTAACCACAACAACCAATACACATACAATAACAATAATTTAAAAGTCCATACACGATGAGGGCGTGAATTTTTCATCAACATCATCACGATGACCATTTCCATCATAATGGTCATCATTAAAGGGTGGTAGTTGATATGTTGATCGTTGAGTGGAGAATATGAACATTGAAGAGCTTGATTCAAAAACATTATGACCAAAATGATGTGGTGTGTAGAATATATTGAGACACATATGCAGAAAAGACTTGTGGCTCATAATGTGTTTCCCCATAGGAGTGATGTTAAAATAATAAATAAATCAAGAAGCTAAAACAAGTTGGGTGGGATGAGCCCATTGCAATGTTTAATACACACCCAGCCAGGAATTCCTATCGGTTTTTTTTTGCTATTTTCACCCCTATTTTTTCTTTGAAAAATTATAAAAACTCAAAACTGTCTTTCAGTTAATTGGCTTATGGACAAGGTTATCCGGAAATTATTTCCGGACAACCTTGTCTGTAAGTCATTTTTTTCTCACAAATAGCTTACGAACACAGTTGTCCAAGAACCATTCTCGAACAATATGTAAAAAAATAGCTTACGGACAAGGCTGTCCGGGAACTGTTCCCGGACAACCTTGTTCATATGTCATTTCTTTACAAATGGCTTACGGACACATTTGTCCGGGAACCATTATCTGACGTAAAAAAAGCTTACGGACAAGGCTGTCCGAAAATGGTTCCCGAACAACCTTGTCTATAAGTCATTTTTATTTTAAAAAATGACTTATGGACAAGGTTGTCCGAGAACCATTCCCAGATAACCTTGTTCGTGTATACTGTTAATTAATATAGGGGAAGGGGTACGAGAAGGGCGAAGGAGGGGTAAGGGGAAGGGGAACAATGGGGTGAGGGATATTTTTAGAAGATAAAATTATGGGGGTGGGAATAGCAAAAATGGGGGATTGGAAAAGTAAGGGCCACATAAGTTTTGCTAGTGCCTTATAAACCAAAACAAGTTGGGTGGGATGAGCCCATTGACACTCAATTTATTGTATTCGGGATATTGCAAATAATTTTAATAAATGATTTTCAAAATGTGGATCTTAAGAAAAAATGTCATCGACATGGTCAAGAAGCTTTCATTTTTCATTTGTAAACACTATAATAAATTACTACGTAACTTATTTAATTAAATATATTTTTGCACGATATGAGATGATACAACCAAGATTTGAGAGAAAGCTTTTTGCCTTAAGATCACAATTTCAGGTTACATGTGTGAACAAGGAGGCATTGGTGCTTGAAACTTCCCATAATCACATAACCAATCATTCAATTTGATTGTGCAAACCATTACACGTTAACCAACTTGAGGATTTGCATTCTCTAAAATCTCAAAATCTCTCGACTCTCTAGTGTATTTGAGAACACAATGAGAGAAACTAGCTTCTATGCAACTTGTCAAAACTGTGATATTAAGGGCAATAAGTTTTGCCTCAAGTCGTGGTTGCATATAAAAATAAACTTCCAGCAACTTTACTTACAACATACAAATCGCCGATCAAGATGCTCTGGAGTTTGAAAAGTGCACTATATGGTGCAGCTTCAAGACCCACCGTCCATTTTTTTTTGTTAATGAAAAAAATTAAAAGTCTAATGAAAATTTATGATGAGATATAGAACTCCACGCATGCAGTTTTTGGTGATCCAGTTCCATAAATCACATGATATGACCTATAATACATGTTACTACTATTTATTTGTACCCGTTTAGATGGGCAATGAATGATGTTTTAATGACCTGAAGCAAACAGGTGTTGCGTGGAAGCTATTCTTCATAATTTGGTCTACCACAATTGGAGTAGGAAAGCATCCGGACTCCTGCAATCAATTTTTCCTTTTTTCCTGCCGACATCGTAATCGGTAAATTTGGATCGTCCAATAAAAATCGAATGATTCAGAGACCGAGATAATTAATAAATTTGATTGTGTTATCTCGACTTTTGAACCATCCGATTTCCACCGGACAGTCCGAATTTATTTCCGATTTCGTAGGAATATTCTCTTTTGTATATTCGAATGGGAATATGTGTGGTCAGCATGATACCTAAAAGCTTTGTATAACACTGAACAGTGTCTAACACGCTATAGAGAATCATTTTTTGCTTCAAAAAGCTTTGTTTGAATCATTGCTTTTTTTTGTTTCTAGAATTAATTAGTTCATACTTTAATTAAAAAAATTAATTAAAACTAACTACTATCTCTTTTTGTGCCTAAAAAAGCGCAAAGCAGATCATGAGACCACAAGTGTATTCCTTAAGCAAGAGTACAAACTACAAAATACAATCGGTGGAAACGGTGTCTCTTGATCATTGGATTCACCATGAAGGAAATTATAAAATTGAAAGTGTATGATTCTTTCAGATACAGGTGGAGTCATTTTGTGTTTTTTGGTAGTTGATGAGTCACATTTGGTAACTCACTCCTCTCCTGTCCTTTGCACTCTTTCAGTTCACCACCAAATGAAAAGCCTCTCAGAAATGGAGAGTGTGATAGAAGAACCACTTCTCAACAAGCAGAACTCCAATGCCAAGGGTGGCTTCAGAACCTTACCTTTCATCATAGGTAATAAATGAGGTACAATTTTTTTTTTCAGGTGATATTAATGAATTTGTTAAACATTTAAACCTTATTAATCTGTATGTAAATGTTGTTGTTGTGGCAGCAAATGAGGCATTTGAGAAACTTGCAAGTCTTGGGTTAATGCCTAACATGATACTGTATTTGACCAGAGAGTATGGCATGCAGAATGCTGAAGCCAGTAATTTTCTCTTACTTTGGTCTGCTGCCACCAATTTTACACCCCTCATTGGTGCTTTCCTTGCAGACTCCTATGTGGGTCGATATTCCATGATTGCTTTTGGATCTATTGTTAGCCTGCTGGTAATTTTCTCTCTTTGCTCTTGTGATTGTCATTTTTCACTCACTGATCTATCTTCACTGTTCACCTCAGATGCTCTTGTTCTGTTTTGTTAATTTTCTGTGCTAACATCATTAATTAGGTAAGTGTATGACAATAAATGATAAGTGATTACCAGAACTGCAGTGAATGGGAAGTATGTAACTCAGTGTCTTTGGATCCACTTTAGGGAATGGAAAATTGAAAATTGATTTTGGGTCAGTTTGGATAAACTTCTTAAGAAGAACTTCTAGGAGAAGAAAATACAATGAATGAAGAAGGTAAAATGAATTCAACTTCTTCCATAAGTTGAAATTAGTCTGTGTAACTCATCTTCTCCAGAAGCTCTCCTATTTAACTTCTTCATAAATAACTAATTTCAACTTATGGAAGAAGTTGAATTCATTTTACTTCTTTGATTCATTCTATTTTTCTTTCTCCTAGAATTTTTTCTACAAAAGTTTATCCAAACTGACTCTTTGTCCACTGTAAAAATCACTTTAAACACGTTTGGATGTCTTGGCGCAAGATTGATTTCTATTTGAAACCATGGTTTTTCCATAAGCAACGGTTGATTGCTTTTACTTAAGGGGTGAATGAATTCTAAAAACTAAAATAGTTGGCCATGTTTTGCTAATTATACACTTCAAAAAATTTTTTTTAACAAAGAGTATCCACACAATATTCTCTGCAAAACTCACTTTTCTAGTACATGTTATTCAAGCAAAATTCACTTCAGTAGTACGTGTTATCCAAACAAAAACCACGTTACTTCAAAATCAATATTACACAAAATTAATTCTATATAATGACCATGAAACCAAACATGCACTCAGTACATTTTAAAATTGATTTTTGGAATTTGTCTGTGTTGGGGTTGTGCAGGGAATGGTTCTTCTATGGTTAACAACCATGTTTCCATTATCAAGGCCAATGTGTAACAAATTTAGCAACAAGTGCAGCTCCCCTACAACAATACAACTTCTGATCTTGCATTCTTCTTTTGCCCTCATGTCCATTGGAGCTGGAGGCATAAGATCAGCCTCTTTGGCCTTTGGTGTTGACCAATTAAGTAAGGGGGACAAAGATGCAGGAATCAAAGAGAGCTACTTCAGCTGGTACTATGCTTCTGTGGCATTGTCATCACTGCTAGGCTTAAGTGTTGTTGTCTATATTCAAGAAAACATGGGGTGGACAGTGGGATTTGGAGTTCCTGTTATCCTAATGTTTATAGCTACTCTATCATTTTTCTTAGCAACTCCATTTTATGTAATGCTGGAGGCTAAAAGGAACATACTAAGTGGGTTAGCTCAGGTCCTTGTAGCTTCTTACAGAAACAGGCTTATGCAGTTACCACAAGAGGAAGGGAATGGTATCTATCACCATGAAAAGGAATCCAATCTCTTAATGCCAAGTGAAAAATTAAGGTACGATTTGTTTCTCTGGATATCATCAAATTGTTATGAGATGTTCACTATTGTTACAGACATATGGTTATGGTTCTTAATTGCAACAAAATCAGATTTGTTTTAATCAATAATTACTGTAATACCCTAGCTCACTAAAACTTAGATAATCCTGTTTTGTAATGGAAAATGCTAAAGTGTGCGATACTGATTAAAGAACCAAATATAGAAAGTTTTTATTGGGATGTGAAGTATTTAATGTTACAAGAGTAAAGTCTCAATTTAGTCCGTGATTCACTAGTCCTCAAACTAAACTAATTGTATAAGTAGTCCTCTAACTTTATAATATACATTAAATTGGTCCTTGTTAGGGGGACCCATGTGATGAGATAATGTGAAAGTTGAAATACTAATATGATGAATATTTGAAAGTTAAAGGACTACTTATGCAATTAATTTAGTTTGGGGATTAACGAGGAGAGAGATGACAAATTAGGGATGAATATGAGGGTTTACTCATGTTACAAATGCACTTAATATGATTTCCATAGATTGATTCCTTAAAGGGAACTCATTATCGCAATCCTTTTATAATAAATCAATAAGAGAAGAGGCTTAAGCAGTAATTTTTTTGACCAGGTTTCTCAACAAAGCATGCATAATTAGAAATCCCTTACAAGATCTAACACCAGATGGAAAAGCTTTGAATCCATGGAATCTTTGCACGGTAGAACAAGTGGAAGACCTTAAGGCACTTGTTAAGATAGTCCCAATTTGGACAACAGGAATCATGATGACTGTGAACATTAGTCAGAGTTCCTTTCTGGTACTAGAGGCATCCACCATGGACCGTCACATTACTTCAAACTTCCAAATTCCTTCAGCCTCTTTTGGGACATTTATGATTGTATCTATAATACTTAGTGTCATACTTTATGACCGTGTTTTGGTCCCTGTGGCATCAAGGATAATAGGGCGCAAAGCAAGCATAGGAGCAAAACAAAAAATGGGAGTTAGTCTTTTTACTTGTTGCATATCAATTGCATCACTAGCTGTTGTAGAGAATATTAGACGCAAAATTGCCATTGAACAAGGCTATTCAGAACAACCACAAGCTGTGGTGAACATGTCTGCTTTATGGCTCTTGCCACGCCAAATCCTTGATGGATTGGCTGAGGCATCAGGTGTAATAGGACAAACTGAGTTTTTTCTCACTGAGCTTCCTCAATCTATGTCTAGCATTGCATCTACTCTTGGTGGCCTTGGAATATCTGTTGCAAATTTGGTAGCAAGTTTTATTCTGAGCTTTGTTGACAATGTTACTGGAGGCAGGGGAAATGAAAGTTGGCTTTCAAGCAACATTAACAAGGGTCATTATGACTACTATTATAGCTTTATTGGTGCTTTAAGCATTGTAAATTTTGTATATTTTCTTTACTGTAGTAAATCTTATGGTCCTTGTAAGGAAAGAGGAAAGTGAGATTTAAGCTAGATATAGATGATAATAGTATGTTAAGTTATCCTTGAAATCTCCTAAAGTTCTACTTGATAATATTGGTGGCCACATTGGTATTTGTACAGACTCACACCCTATACTAGTGATACTAAGAAATGAATTAATGTTTGTTTCATGTGCTCTTGATATTATGAAAAAAAACATATATCATCACTTTTTTTATATTAAAAGGAGGCCAAAAGGCCAAGGATTAGACAGAAACTAAACGTGGGAGAGTGCACCCCACAATATGAAAGAACAAACTAACATCTAAACTAGGAGGTGGAGTGTTCATTAAGTGAACATCAAAACTACCTAAATGAGTACGATTGACAATCCTATCAGCTACAACATTTGCTTCTCTCCAAATATGAGAAATTAAAACTTTCCAATCATGGGATAAGAGATGCTTAATCCTCTACATAAGGGGGGAAAGGGATGAGTAAAAGAAACGCCCTCATGGATAAGCTTAACCGCTACAGCTGAATCACTCTCAATAATAAGACGACAAACACCAAAATTCCAGGCAACTTCCAGAGCCAAGAGAATACCCCCTCAACTCAGAGTTTAAAACAGAAGAGAAACCAAGATTTTGTTTAAAGCCAATCAGCCATCTCCTGAAATGATCTCTCAACATATATCATCACTATACTCTTGTTCTTTGTAAGTCTGCTAGATGAATTAGTTTTCTGATATTTGTTCTGCAGTATATCTAATTCATCTTCGGCAGTTTATACACGGTTAGCTTTATCTATACTTCTATACTATATTATAAAGGGATACCAATTTTTTATTTCCACATCTCATTAGACGATTTTATCCTTATATTAAATTTTTAATAATTATTTATACAAAAATAACCACCCACATTTTTTATTATTGTTTTTATTTAAAATATATAGAGAGGCACAAAGTGCTAATAATATATATGGCATGTCAAGCTGGAACTCGTGTTTGGTTGGTTAAGTAAAAAATAATTATTGGTATATGTTAAACTCTCGGCAAGCGTACCAAAAGTCAACTGTAGCATAATGATTTTAAAGTAGGAGTGTCGATCCCTCGAGGAACGGTTTCAGTCAAAGTTATAGTTAAACTCAAAAAGCATTTATACAAAAGTTTTGGATTGATTCATGTTGGATTTGATTAAACTAAGCTAAGTTTGCATAAAAGTAATGTGAGTAAATAAGAAACTTAAGGAAGATTCCAGTAAAAGAAACTGGGATTGAACTTCATCTTTCTCACTCATTTGTATTCTGGATAAATATAAATACATAGCATTTGAGACTATCAATAGTGATGCAACACACAAAAATCGATTCCTCAAGTATAAAATTCATAAGATCAATCCCCTGAATATTGATTCCTCAAGTATTCAACATATTAGCCAGCATTACGTTCAAGTGTTATAAGCAATCAATATATCGAAATCTATTCCTAGCATTACGATATATCGAGTATTTTCGTTCAGATCGGATTTTTAGAAATACTTTCCAGTTAGATCTAAAAATCAAATTCAGTAACTCCATTGATCAGATAGGATCAAAGATGAAGAACAGAACGATAATACCAATATTGATCGAAACAAGATTACTATATATAAATATCACTAGAATACGTCTGAGTTCGAGTCGATTACATTCAATCCCAATAAAAGAGATTAGCTACTCATAGTAGCTTTTACAACCAAGAAATCTGAAGAAAAAGGTGAAGGATCATGCTTTCGCGGCTCCCGTTCTCTTCAACTCTCAGTTTCTATTTTTGGAAAAGTGACGAATTGACTAAAACTGATCTCAAACTCTGTTTTGTGCTGCTGCATAAGTGGATTTTTTATTTTAGCTCAAGCGAGTAGAATTCTTCAAGGTGAAGAAAGGTATATTCGCTCAAGCGAATTAAATTCGCCTCGCTTGAGTGAATTTAGCACCTCAAAATCACTCTCTCTGGTCAAAATTCGCTTGAGCTAATTAAATTTCGCTCAAGCGAATTTACATCGCTTGAAATCCTTCTTTTCTTCTTGCCACTTCAGTTCTACTGAGCCTGGTTACTCCTTTTCTTGATTTCCTGTATTTAAAGCACAAAATGGGATTAAAAGACTTCAAATAATTCAAGACTAAGGTAATATCTGCTTTAATTCAAACTTCTAAAATTGGGAGAAATTAATTGTGAAATATAAGCAATTAATCCAAAAGTGTCATAATTTTCATACAAAATATCCTAATATTTGGCACTTATCAGAATATTGTTAAATATAATAAAAAATTTTATCCTAAGAAAATTACATAATCTTTTGCCGTGCCATTCTATTAGAATAATAGATACATACACACGCGCTATACATACATTACTTTACATATGCTATTCTATCGTTTAGGAGTGTTCATAAACCAACATATTTTAATAAAAATTTGAAAATTTGATTGAAAAATCAAAAATAAAAAATATGAAAAAAGATTATTTAAGTTGGATTGTATTTCAAATTTGATTTTTTTTTTTTTGTGTATAAGGAAAGCGGTGAGGTTTAAACCTAGAACTTCATGTTAAACCACTCAAACCCCCCAACCACTAGGTCGGCCTAGTTGGTAAATTTATAATACCATTGATTACTTACATCTTTGCTTTTATATATTTATAAAATTATCATACAGCTTATTTATAAAAAATTATTTTGAGTAATGATGCATTTTTTTAGTAATTATGTGTAAAAGTATATTCGAGTGAACAAAGTTAATCATAATTTGCTAGACTATAATTTTTTTTATTAATATGAGTTGAAACACAAAATTAGATTATAAACTTGTGTATATTATTTTTAATATTATGAATTTTTTATCAATATAGAAGAGAAATTTGATACTTTGAATTAGTTTTTATTATATATTTATTATATAGGAAAAATTAAGATTAACAATAAAAAATTAATATAATTCAAACCATAATAGATACATACACACGCGCTATACATACATTACTTTACATATGCTATTCTATCGTTTAGGAGTGTTCATAAACCAACATATTTTAATAAAAAATTGAAAATTTGATTGAAAAATCAAAAATAAAAAATATGAAAAAAGATTATTTAAGTTGGATTGAATTTCAAATTTGATTTTTTTTTTTTTGTGTATAAGGAAAGCGGTGAGGTTTAAACCTAAAACTTCATGTTAAATCACTCAAACCCCCAACCACTAGGTCGGCCTAGTTGGTAAATTTATAATACCATTGATTACTTACATCTTTGCTTTTATATATTTATAAAATTATCATACAGCTTATTTATAAAAAATTATTTTGAGTAATGATGCATTTTTTAGTAATTATGTGTAAAAGTATATTCGAGTGAACAAAGTTAATCATAATTTGCTAGACTATAATTTTTTTTATTAATATGAGTTGAAACACAAAATTAGATTATAAACTTGTGTATATTATTTTCAATATTATGAATTTTTTATCAATATAGAAGAGAAATTTGATACTTTGAATTAGTTTTTATTATATATTTATTATATAGGAAAAATTAAGATTAACAATAAAAAAATTAATATAATTCAAACCACTTTAGATTAAATTAGAAATTATTAGATTTACATAATCAATTGGATAATAAAAATGAGAAAACCTATAAAATTATATGACTTTTTTTTTTCTCAGAACTTATTTATAATCTTGAAACACTCTTTTAAAATCACCTTGGTTAGAACCGATTTCTTTAGGGTATTATAGTACTCATCCCCATACCTGAGTTTTAAAAAAATATCTGTACCCGGACCCATACCCGCGTAGTGATTCTAGTACCCGTACCTTTACCCGTTGGGTACTCAAATACGTATATTCGTACTCATTACCCGCACTTTTGTTAATTATAAAAAATTTATTAAAAAATAAAAATTAGTTAAAAAATAAATGAAAAATAATCCATAGATCATTCAAGTTTAACCTTTAAAACAACTATCATATATGGAAGTGGATGAGAGATTAAAACATTGGGAGGGGAAATGAAAATTAGTTCATGTTTTTGTTAGGACCACAGGAAATACTAGAAGTGGGGTTGAATAGTGTTTTTATAATCTTTACAATCTCTTTGTAAACCTTTCAAAACAAGCAAAAATATTTTCAAGATTCACGCAACTTGCTGAAAAATAAGTTTTCGGAGATTTGTTGAGATACTTCAGCAGGTTTAGTAAAATCGCCTTTTTAGAAATGATTTGTGTTATAAATGAAGTTGTTTTTGCTGCGCAAATTATAACTCACTTTTTAGAACCCTCCTCAGTTAGAAATAAACAGATAATAGCAGAAAGTAAAGAGTTAAGGGTAGAGATAACTTAGGCACAAAAATTTATCCTGGTTCACCCACTAACACAGTGAGCTACGTCCAGTCCCAGGACAAACCACCACTGGATTTTTCACTAATCCCGCAAGATTACAAGTATTTTTTTACTCCAGCCTCTCCAGGATTAACACCGAGTATTCTTTGCACATCTGGCCTCTCCAGGCCCAACAAGTATTCTTTTGCAGACAAGTCTCTCCAGGCTCAACAAGTATTCTTTTTTCCACCAGGCTCTCAGACACTTAACCAAGTGTAGCCCAAGTATTCTTTAACAAGCAAGCCTCTCCAGGCTTAATCCCAAGTGATTATAGTAAGATGATTTAAGCTAAAGAACTATGTATAAGTTCAAAGCTTAGATACAGACTTGTACAAGATAACTGAGTTGAACCTAGGATAAGAAATTGTTGTACAGTAAAGAGATAATAAAACAGATGAGTATGAATTTTTGCAGCGTTTCAGCAAGTCGATTTTTGAGTTTTCTCTTCACACAAGGTTTCTGTGTGGAGTCCAGTATTTATAGTGAGGAGAGCTTTTGCCCGTTGAACTCCAATCGTTTTCCCGTTGAGATAGCATTTAATGCAAATGCTCCCGTTCTGACACATAGCCTGAACTCTCAGCTGTAGCAGGTAGTAGAGTCAGCTCACAGACTTTACTTTTTCTGAGTCGCATGTACTTTCTCTGCAGACTTTGCCTTTTTGGTGAGGGAAATTCACTATGCCAAAAAAAGGTTTTTTACCGCGATTATTATCGCGTTCTACTGCGGTGAGATAAAAGGAATTTACCGCGGTTATTTTTTAGAACCGCGGTAATTGAGTAAGCCTTTTTACCGCGGTTTCGTAAAGTAACCGCGGTAGAAAAGGTGAGTAGTTTAAAAAATTTGGGGCTTTTTACCGCGGTTGGATTAAGGAACCGTGGTAAAAAGCCATAGAGTATTGTAGCTATTCTGTAGTTATAGTCTAGTTATTTTATTAAAAATCCTAACAAAAAGCAACCTTTTAGGATACTCTCTACATAGGAGAAATCTCTCTCTACAAAAACAATCACCCAAAAGATACCCTTGGTGAAATTTATGGATGTATCAATGAAATTCAATCATAATATCAGCTACCTCATTTAACAGCAAGCTATTAATAGGTCAACTAAAGGAGCAAACAATTTAGTGAAAGAAGGCCAACCCCCTTCATGATGTTATCCCTCACAAAGCACAAACCAATCACCCTATTATGTCACCTAATTAATAACTATGGTATCAAATTGATCCTAACAAGAGAAAAAGGGCAATAACAATATGATTCAGAAAGTAAGTATTCAAAAATCTAGAAAGTTTTTTAGATACATTGAGTTTACTAAGGGCAGAGATTAATGGTAATTGAACAGGGACCTATCACAAAAGGAAGCAATCAAGAGATAGCAACATAAGTTTTTCAGATACATTGAGTTACAACAGAGCCGTGAAATAGCCTGACTGTTCAAAATGTCAACTTACCACATGCATTTCACCTTTCTCTCCAGGGCAGGGAAGACATGGTTTTGGCCGTGAGCTGTTTTCATTTGAACCAGGTGAACAATGAAGTGAGAGTGAGTGAGGGAGAGAACCAGGTTTCAGAGCTAGAAATATTGGTATTAGAGGCACATTTTCTATAATGCTTACCTCCTTGAACCTCTGCTCCATGCATTTTCTATAATGCTCTTTTGTTAACCTTTCCACGGTGTCCAAAAGTTTAAGGGGCATTCCATGATTCACCAACTACACATAGGAAAACAACAAAATTAATACAATTAAAATATTAATGAAGATGAAAATTTTGGTTGCAAACAAATATGTATTTAAGTATAAACAGTTCATGGGGTACCTCAAAAAATCCCCAATTCTTGCAGGCATCTTCCATTGGTAATTACCTGATTAATACGTACATTCACCACAATTTTGGATATATAAGAATTTATAACAAAAAATGTAACACTGACTAACTAACTGGCTAATATGAATATATAAGAAGGAACTGCACCCAAAGAATAAGTTAAAAAGACTATCACGGTGAGCAGCCCAACTACATGGATCAAAGCATACCAAAATGATAACTTAAAAAAGTCTATCACTAACATCGCATGTAATTTAAAAAAAATAATTAAGTTAAAAATCTCTATGATGCAAACTATGCCTAACAAGGATCCAAATTCGAGAAGCTAAACCAAATTAATTTCGAAGCTAAAATAGCAACATAAGCCATCAAATAAATATGACAAACGTAGAGTAGCATTCCCAAACCCAATATTGATACTGATGACACCAATGAGACTTAAACTGTGAAAAGAACAGACCCAAATCCCAGCAAATGTAGCAGATGCAACATAGAATAATCAAGACCAGAGATTCAGTAACATGACTAATCTACCAACAAAAATTTCAGCAAACAAAATAGCATCCAGCACCAGCAAACTTGAGCTTAAGACATCAGAAGCAATTTCAACACAGCGACAATTAACTGCGCAGTTTTCCAACCCAAAGACTCCATTTCCATTATAATCCAAGTACTATGTGATAGAAGGAGGGAGCACCACCAATATAAGCATATAGGAGAACAAACACATCAGCCCAAAACTAGAACCAGCAAGAGCATGGAATAGCAGAAAAATTTCAGCAGAAAACCAGTCCAAATAAACCACAAGAAGCACATCTAAGAGTAAAAAGGCAGAAATTTCCAAATCAAGTTACTAGGGAGTAAACAATCCAAAGAGTATCAAACAATTGATTCAACAACAAGAGAGCATCCGTGCTCAAATATTTAAGCCTTTCATAATATAAACTTGCTTATACAAGAAAATTAAAATTACAAGGTGATTTACCAAGAGAGCATCCGTGCTCAAATATTTGAGTCATGAACTGAGTATAAAGATTAGTGTTTACCGTAAGCACTGTTTTCTGTTGTAGCAGCTGCAGCAAGCCGGCTATCATAGCAATCTCTCATCTCTTGTATGTCCTGCAAAATAGGAAAGGAATCCCATAATGCCACTTGTTAACTCTAGAACAACCCCTTCCCCCAAATCAATTGCAAAATGCTCCATTATTGACAATAAGGTTCACAACTAAAACAATTTTTTCCATAAGTTTCTCAAGAAAAAATATCATTAGACTCATAATATAGTCCACTACAAAATATGAACTTCATGTGACCAAGCATGATTTTAGGAGGATGAGAGCAAACATACATAGCTAAACATAATGAAAATCAATTCTTTAAATTCAAACATTAATTTCAACCATATATATGGGAGAAAGGAAAAAGAAAATCCAATTGGATGTTGCAGCCACAAATAGTACCATCGAGTTTAGAAAACCTCATCTATAGGGAGCGCGAGAGAGGGAGTGGCGAAAGAATTAAGAAAAGAATCACACACACACACACCCTAAAGGATTAAGAAAACATATGAGGGATTGGACTAGCATATATGATTACATTTTACAAGAACAGAGTTATCTACTTGTCTTATACAGAAGTAAACCAAATTGCTAGCTTAGACCAGACAGAACAGACGCTTTGATGACAAATGTGCCTTGTCCATGAATCAAAATATCTTAGGTCCATACAAACACTTTCATCCTATCAATAAATCAACTTATAAGTAATACTAAAAACAAAATTTTATACATAAATAAAAGAAACTAATATGAGCAAATTAAGTAACAAGAGAGTTTAGGTTGGAAGTATAAGCAAGAAATATTCAAAGAAAATCTATGCAGAAAAATGCTTTTAAATAAACAAACTATACTAACACAAATTTAAGTCACTGCAGCAAGTTCATGATTGGTAACACTATCACAGAAGTCCTGTAACATATAAAAATGATTATTTAGTAAAACCAAACTTCTCTTACCTCTCCTTTGCCAAAGATGAGACCAGAAGTCCAACCAACTATTTACCCTGAAGGCGCTTCTTCTTTCCATTCAGGGCCTAAGTTGTCCTTTTGTTTCTTCAAACAACATTGAAACAATGAAGTTGATTGAGCAGAAGCTGCAAAGACCTACCATGTTATAATCCCTAGAAGCCCTAAACCTTCCTGTGAGGGTTTTGAATTCACCAAACTCATCTATACTGTGTTATAATCCCTACCTATAGTGAATACATGATTTCAAACATTTGGAATCAAAATTATTATTGAGAAATTGTTTAATGAACAGAATCAAATTTAATGAATTGTAGCATTTGCGAATGAAAATAGACATTTGCTAAATAGAGAAAAGCCAAAATCTTGCAGTGCTGTGTTAGTTGAGAGACATTAAATAAAAAAGAAGGCATTAAATTGTACCTCAGAGAAGGACCTTCTAGGCTAGTTTCTTAGGAGGAATCCTGTGGAGTTTGGAAATTAAGCGAAAAGGCCATCGAAACCCTAATAAAAAAAGGGATAAGAGAGAGAAAGAGAGATCGAGTGTCTTGTGGTGCGGATCCGGAGCAGCTGCAACGTACGCACGGCAACGGACGCGCGGCGCGGCGCAGTTGATGAAGCAGTGGCACGCGGAGACGGGCGCAGTGGAAGGGCCGTGCGCTGGATGGAGGAGGCGCAACTTCAACAGACGCACAACGTGAGGGAGACAGCGGCGCCAGCGACGGAGAAGAGGCAGTAGAAATGGCAGACGTGCGCGCGGAGAAGGTGCAGCAAAAATGACGAATTTGGGAGGAAGAAGGGGATTTTGGGGTTTGAGTTTTGCTGGGGGAGAGAAGAGGGTTTTTTTTAAGGAACCGGGGTAAATATTAAAATAATTTAATTTACAAAACTTAAATTTAAATCTTAATTAGCGCGGTTGTAAAATAGAATTGAGTTAATTTTCGGAACCGCGGTAATTTATCAACTTCTTGCATTTTATCTCGGTTACTTCATGTAACCGCGTTAATTTGAGCGCGGTAAAAGTCTAATTTTGGCATAGTGATTTGAAATAAGCTAAAAAGCGCTTTCTCTTACTTTCAAGAAGAATGAGAGGCACAAGTAATCTGAGACTGCTACACTGAACTTGGGTCTTCAAGGAAAATTTCTGAGAATATAATATTGAAGACGAACAGACAATGGTACGTCATCTCCTAACCTCAGAAGGTTCACCGCTTTCAGCAGATAACGTTGTAGTATGTTTTCAGCAGGATTCTTTGCTTCAGAGGTTCTACTTATTTCGGATGATATGATTTCTTCAGACTGCACTTTCTGAAATACTGATTTGAATGTCTTTAGTGAGCCAAATTTGTTATTCATTAAAATTTTGGAGTTGCAAGACTCAAAACATTATTATCCTCTTAATAATATTTTGAGACTCAACAGTTTTGCTATTTTAGTGTTTAGGACAAAATTATAACATTTAAATTAATTAAATTAGTAATATATTAATATTTTTGGTGACTATAATATATATTAACATTAATTATTTTATTGAGAAAAATATTAATTAATAATATAAATATATATATATATATATTAAATTAATCATATGTATATAAATTACACAAGTTATATATATTATATAAGTGCGAGTATGGGTAGGGTTGGGTACTATAGTACCCGTACACATTAAAAGGTGTGGGTAATTACTCATTCCCGGACCCAGACTCATTTGATGGTTAATTATCCTACTCATTACAGATAATTTTTATGGCTACCACTAAATCTGGGTGCAATTGCCTTCCCTAGTTTCTTTCACCTTGGATTGTGTATGTCTAGTTAGCGGATACGAGAAAACCTGACTTAGTATGTAATGCGAAAAAAGGTAATATGAGAAACAATCTTTCAAATCATCTATATTTCTTTTACATATGATTGATTAGAATAATAGAATTACTCTTACCTAATATAATTTCTTAGAAAACACTTATCAGTACGTATATTTCTTTTACATATGATTGATTAGAATAATAGAATTACTCTTACCTAATATAATTTCTTAGAAAACACTTATCAGTACGTCACTACCGACTAGGCCTCACTATCAACTATAAAATTCTACATGGAAAATGCAAAAAAAAAGGGGGGGAAAACATTCAAAATAGGGATCAGGTGTTAGTGTCTTACAGTATGCGGATGACACAATCTTCATGGGTGAGACTTCTGTACAAAACTTGTGGTCCATTAAATCTACTCTCCAAATTTTTGAATTGGTGTCGGGTCTAAAAGTCAACTTTCATAAAAGTAAATTGATCGGTGTGAATGTTGATGGGGATTGCTACACGTGGCTTCAAATTTTCTTAATTGTAAAGTTGAGTGCTTCTCTATATCTTCTATTTGGGATTACCCATTAGTGCTAACCCTAAGAGGAAGAATACTTGGAGTCCAGTTGTTAAGAAGATTGAGCAGCGTTTATCTTCATGGAGATGTAAGGTGTTGTCCTTTGGTGGTCGTCTTGTCCTTCTGAGGTCGGCGTTTCATTCCATTTTGATCACCTATCTTTTTTTTCAAGGCTCCCAAAGGTATTATCTCTAAACTTAACTCTCTTTTTATCTCTTTTTGTGGGGTGGGATGTCTGATAAGTATAAAATTTCGTGGGTTGCTTGGGAGGATGTTTGTCGAGGTAAAAATTGGGGGATTGGGTATTCGTGATTTGGGAGCGTTTAACTTAGCACTATTAGGGAAGTGGAGGTGGAGATGGTTAGTAGAGAAAGGGAGGCTTTGGCATAGGTTTCTTTCTACTATCTATGAGGTGAATGCTGAAAATGTGAGTAGGAAGAGGAGGAGTGTGACACCCTTCTACCCCATACTCTTATACAATTAATAATTCGAAATATAGAAAGAATAGTATTCCACAACGGGTAAAAAGGTTCACATTTCTCATCGTTTAAAATGTCATTTATTTCAAAGTCAACTAATTTAAAATAGAAATAGCAGTCAACGGTTTTCAAAATACTTAAGCAGCGGAATCACAAGTATCAACCTCAAAATATCCTACTAGCCATATAAGGCACTTAAAACAGTTTACAAAATCTTTTCCTGACTAGAAACATAAAATAAAAGCCCCCAATAATATGCCCTGATGTCACATGTATCAGAGCGACTCTCCCTTCAATCAATACTTAACACCAGTCGTGTCATCATCATCACCTGTAAAATTAACCACAGTTTAACGGTGAGGAAAAGAATATCAACTCATACATACACATAGGAGGCTACCCTATCCTTACCCACAAACAATCATCATTATCATCAAATATTCAACTACTCATATCATCTTATACTCTCTTATCATCAAGTTATTTACCTCATCATAATTATATTAATCACACTTTACAAATCATCAAGCACATTCTCTATATTCAATACATAATACTCATCTCATCAATAATCCTCATCACATCATAATATAAATCAACATCATCATTAAATACACTGCATGTTCAACTATCATCATGCACACCAAAACATTATCAATATCATCATATTATTCAATATCATCATTAATCACATTGCATATTCATCTATCATTATGCACACCAAATCATCATCAACATCATCATATTATTCGATATCATCATTAATCACATTGCATATTCATCTATCATTATGCACACCAAATCATCATCAACATCATCCCAAGGATTATGACTTGGAACTCCACACAATGGCACACCTCGTCAATCCCCTTAGTTGTTACCGATGATGACCCTACCATTAAACACCACACAGGCCGGTAAGTTGTACGTCGCCCCCCTCTGGGCTTGTACAGAGACATCCGCTCCACGTGTTAAGCCCTACCGTTGCGCCCCTATTTAGGCCGGTAAGTTGCACCTCACCCCACTCTAGGTTTGTGCACGAATGTCCCCCACCATGGTTTCTGCACTCCGCCCTTATTTGGGCTTGTACAGTTCATCTCCCTGAGTTGCACTTCACCCCACTCTAGGCTTGTGCATCCCAAGTACCACATCTCTGCACCCCCCTCTAATGGGTCCACGCAGTTCAACTCCCTGAGTTTCACTTCACCCCTCTCTGGGCTTGTGCATCTCAAGTACCCCATCTCATATGCTCAAGGCATAGTCAACATCATGAAGTTAAATACATCATTATCATCACCATCGTTACAAAATCATCATCAATCGTCATCATCATAAATCATCATAAAAGTACAATCATCTCCCTGAGTTACACTCCACCCCTCACTGGCCTTGTGCACCTCAAGTACCACACCTCCTTGAGCTGCACACCACCCCTCACTGGGCTTGTGCATCTCAAGTACAATCACCTCTCTGAGTTACACTCCACCCCTCACTGGGCTTGTGCATCTCAAGTACAACACCTCATATTCTCAATGCATAATCATCATCACACTACATCTCATATGCCCAATGCATAATCGTCATCATAACACACCTCAGATGCTCAATGCATCATTACATCATCATTTTCACATAGCTCTTATGCTTAACGCATTAATATATCATCATCATTATAACACACATCATCAATCATCGTTATTATAATCATCATTGATCATCATCATCATCATCGTTTAAACATCATCATATAACATCATATTCATCATCATCATTATCATCATTATATAAGCATCATAATCATCATCATCATTATCATCATCACATAAGCATCATAATCATCATCATCATTATCATAATCATATAAGCATCATTAATCATCATCATCATAGTCATAATCATATAAGCATCATTAATCATCATCATCATAATAATCATACCCTCATTCCTCATATGTTCATTACATCAATATATTATCATCCCACACCACATACCTCATACACTCAATACATCACTACATCGTCATCATACATCTTAACAATATGGACATCTAACATCAAGGGAGATATTAATATTATCATACTCAAACCACAACCAATACTCTTTAATCATCCACTTGAATCTCTCAATTCCGCAAAATAACACTTATATTAAATACATATCAATCTCAATTTCATGTGTTAAGGAAAACCATACTCACTCTGAAAAGAACTCATCACAATCTCATCAAAAACAGAAATTCTGCGAGCTGCGCTTCAACCTGCGCTACAGCGCAACCTACAGCGCAGATTCCAGAGGACCACACTTCAACCTGCGCTGCAGCGCAACCTGCAGCGCAGATTACGCAGAACGCGACTATACTGCTTTTTGCCCATTTTTCTCCCCGTCTTCAATCTCTACTCAATCCTCATCGTTTATACTTCAATCATATTCGTTTATATCAATTATACTCAGCAAAACAACAATCTTTACACAGATTATACAATTAACCCCTCAAAACCCCCAAATCATCAAACCCTTATTTACCCATTTCTCTATTTTTCTCTATTCTCTTCAATCTCATTCAAGAACTCATCAAGATTCATTCAATCAATCATAAATCAACAGTTTTCATCATTCATTCTCAATTATAACATGTATCAATACGAATTTATAGTCTTAAATTACTACCCAAGCACCCCCACATGCACACACAAGCAGCACCCTCTCCCCCACCGTACCTTGAAGTGAAGATCGAACCGCAACAATTCTTGATTCTCAATGATTATTCTGCAGCAACCCCTTCTTGAGACGTCGTTTCTCCCCTCCTTGGCGTTTCGCTCTCTGAAGTTTTGAAAAATAAGGATTAGGGTGAACTGAGGACCCCTCCTTAAATAAATACTTAATTGGGCTAGGCCCACCCTCAACCCACTCATCCTATTTATTATTCTTATTATTTATTAAATAACCTTATTCATAAAATATACTAATCTTACTAATATTATTATTTATTTATTTCTATACTTTTATTAATTTTATTTTATTTAATAAAATTGAGATGTTACAGGGAGTGTGTCTAATTGGTGGTCGGATCTTTGGTCACTTGATAACAATAGTGGTTACACCATTAACTGGTTCTCAACAGGTTGTGTCAGGAAAGTGGGGAATGAGAGGGATACTCTTTTTTGGAAGGATGTTTGGTTTGGGGATTTGGCTTTATCTGTCCGATATCATAGCTTATTCTCAATAGCAAATAAAAAGGATGTGACCTTAGCTAATATGTCTATTTGCACAGAGAGTGGGATATATTGGGAGTGGAGCTGGAGACGAAGTTTATTCTAATGGGAACAAGAGCGGTTACAACACCTATTATTTGAATTACAATCGGTGAGGCTAGCTGAGGGTCTAATAGATTCATGGAGTTGGAGCGCTAATCCAGAAGGAATTTATTTTGTATGATCAGCTTACAAGGTTATTATAAATGAGGCCATTTTCTCTGTTTTTCCAATGCACAAATTCTTGTGGTCTACTCGTGTACCTTCTAAGATCTCTTGCTTTGTTTGGAGAATTTTATATTTTAAATAGGATCCCTACTAGGCAAAACATAATTAGGAGGAAAATACCAAACATTTTGGATGCTGGTTGTGGTGTGGTCATGTGCTAGAGACTACTTCTCATTTATTCTTCCAATGTCCTTTTGCTCATTCAGTTTGGATAATGTGTGTGAATTGGGGTGGCTTTTGTTCTGTTTTTCATTCAAACTGCCTGTAGAATTTTACTCAATTTGTGGACTTTCCTATTTGTAATGCTCATAATAGGAGTCATTGGTCTTTGGTTTGGATTAGGGATGTCAACAGGGCGGGGTGGGGGCGGGGTAGTGCCTACTTGTATACATACCCGTTAAAATTAACGGGTACCATGTAGGTAATGGGTATCCACGAGTATTCACGGGTATCCATTAATGTTTAAGAATTTAAATTTTATAAAAAAAAGAGAGGAAATGTTATATAATCTATTATAATATCATACAATATATATAAATAAACATTGTATAATACCATTACGTGTTAATATATTAAGAATATCATCATAAAATAATAAAAAAAATCCTAATATTCAAATATATTTAATAGAAAAATATGTTTTAATGAGTATGTGGGTACCCACGGGGCGGGTAGTATAATACCTGTCACCACCCATTATATAAATATGCGGGTACCCATTGCGGGTATATCCACGGGTACGAGTTTTTTTGACATTCCTAGTTTGGATGGTGGTAGTTTGGTCCTTGTGGTTAGCTCGTAATGACGTTATCTTTTCTAATAAGAAAATGGAGCCATTGGCTTTGTTGGATCTTATTAAAATCCGAACGTGGAATTGTTTGAAATCAAAGGATTCTGATTTCGGGTACCCTTTTCTTTTATATATTGAGTGACAATATGGGTGCATGTTTAAATTTCCAATTGGTCTGATTAAGGTGTCTTCGAAAGTGGGATCCAGTGTTCGCGGTGGTGTGAGACTTTGTTGTGGTCTCTGTGACGTTTGGAATGTTGTTGTCTGATCAATTTTTTGCTGCTTATGCGATTTTGATTAATCTGATTCAAGGTACATAATTGCTCATACGGTCATATCTCAATAGTAAATATCACTTGGGGATGATGTTTTATTTCTAATAGTTAGATTAGATGGCAGATTATTTTGTTAGATATCTTATTGGTGGGGCTGAGTTTTCACTTTGACCTATTGCTATATGGTATTTTTTTAGCTTGGCTACTAGCTATGTTGGTTAGGTGACTATGTAATGTGTAATGGGTTGGAGTACCCCTTGATAAGTGCCAAAAATCAGTAAAATTATATATGGAGTTATGGCACTTATGGTTTTAAATGTACTTATTTGGTATTAATTTCCCCTAATTTAAGAACTGTTGAATCCAATTAGATGTTGCTCGAGTCTTGAGCTAATGGAAGTCATTTGATCCCTAACTGTTTTAAATTTCAGGTATTCAAGGAACGAAGAAGGAAAAGAACTACAAGAATAATGGAGGAAGCAAAGAATCAAGCAAAAGGAGAGCTTCTGCCTTATTTTTGCTCAAGCGAGAATCAATTCGCTTGAGCGAGCTTGGTCCGAGAGGGTAGATTCTGAACGTTATTCTCGCTTAAGCGAGAATATGCTCGCTTGAGCGAGAGCACGATTCTTCATCATGGAGTACTCTTCTCACTTGAGCAAGAATTGACTCGCTCAAGCGAGAGTTCACTTATCCAAGGACAAAACAACGTTCGTACAGTTTTAGAGCATTCGGAAAAATGAAACCCTTTTTCCTTTAGAGAGACAGGGAGCGAGACAGAGAGAGAACTACAGAGCTGGGAAGCTTTGGATGTGATTTTTCTTCTATTTCATTTGGTTTGTAAGTGCTACCATGAGTAGCTAAACATCTTTGTGGGATTGAATGTAGTCAAGTCAAACCTGATTGTGTTTTGGATTCTTTAATATATAGGAATTTCGTTCTTCTCAATATTGGTATTCTTATTCTGTTCTTAATGCTTAGTTCTATTAACTCAATAGGATTTTGATTTTGATTTCTTGATTTGGCTGGAAAGCAACTCTTAAATTTAATTTGGATAAGAATACTCGATAGATTGAAATACTAGGAATATGTTTCGATATATCGATTGCTTTAAAACAACTTTTCTTAATGCTAGCCAATCTGTTGAACATCCAAGGGATTGGTGTTCAAGAGATTGTTCTAAGGATTTCATACTTGAGGAATCAATGTGAATGAATTGTGCTTGTGCTTCAATATTGTTTAATTCGAATTTCTATATGTTAATGGTTTCCCAAAATACAGAAGGGTGTGATAGATGAAATTCAATCCCAATTCTCTAACTGAATTCTCTTACCATTTTTACTTGTTGTTTTAGATTTTATATGCACTTTATAATTCACTTTTCACCGAAACAAATCCAACATCTTTTGTGTATATTCACTTAGTGAGTTTGATTACTAAGAATTTGATTGTAATCCGTTTCTCGTGGGTACAACAACTCTTACTCTTTAACTATTATACTATTGCGATATTGGTACGTTTGCCAAGATCTCAACACCCCTTGTACTCCTTTTAATTAAATTCTTTTGCTTATAAAAAAAATTCAAAATCACTAGTCGATACTGAATTGTTACTCGAGTTATTAAACTCTTGATTTATTGAACAAAACCAACAAGTAGATGAGTCAATTTGTTTTAGATTTTGATAGAAATTAATTTTAAAAGAATTTTTGGGTCTTTGGTCATAAATCCTCACGGACATAGACGAGAGTTTAACCTTCAAGCTGGTGATAGTGGTCTGATAAAGTTCTTCCAAGATTGATGAATTTGAATACTGAAAAAGTGTATACCATCTGGATTACACTTTACTTTCATTGTGACCAATTACCGTTTGTTGATTTTAAAAAGAATCAATGTTAAAATAAATTATTTAAAGAAATTGGTGTTAAAAAATTGATTTATGTTTAGAAATATTATTTTAAAAGTGTGTGTTTGATTTAATGAAATATTTTATGTTTTTATTGTCATTTAATGACCTCAACTAAACTTGGCGAAAAAAATGACCTTAACTAAATATAAAACACAAATTAATAACATATTTAAGAGATATAAATATATAAAAATGTTGGATAATTTGTCAAGACTTTTTTAAAGTGAATTTATCTATAAATTGAAAAAAATATATTATCATTGATTTAATTTAAAGAGTATGACAATCTTAACTTACAAAAATTTAAAAATAAATGTATTTTTCTTTACTCACTTTAAAGATAAAATCTCTTTGAATTTTTTTTTTAAAAAAAAATAGTAACTCAAATGGACACAACACATGACATATATATATGATTTAAAATTTATTTTTAATTCATAAATATCATTGCATATTGTTTTTATTAAAGGAATGATCCTTGATTTGTAAAATTCTTATCACAACAAAACATCATAGATTTTTCTAAACCGCCTAAAAGTGTAAAGAGGAAGGGGGAAAGTAGTAGTATAGTAACCCCACCAATCTAATCCAATGTAAAAATGCATGACACGTCGATCGAGTCATCAAGTTTAAGTAAGTGAGACCCGATTAATTTGAGTTAGGTACAAGTTTTCTGCATTTTCAACTTGAATAACCCAAACCATAGTTATAAAAATTAAAAATAATAAAAATAATAATATCCATTTTTTCTTGATCAGACCTGACCCAACCCAATTCAACTACATATTACTTTTTGTGTTTATTTGCAATTTTTTTATTTGTCTTCATATCTTTTAATTTTTATGTACGAACTCAACTATCCTAACCCAAACATAATCGACTTGGTTCGAGTCAGATTTCAATTTAAAAAAATAAAGAAACTTGACCCAATTCTTGAATCTAAACTTCTTGAATCAGGCCAAATCGAAAAATACTCCTAAACTCGACCCGACCCGACTCCACAGTGTGCACTCCTATCAATCTCCACTAAGTACTAAGAGCATTTGCATATGCTCTTTACTGGGATTCTTACCTCGAGAAAATAAATAGGCAGAGGTGATTAAACATTTTTAGCGATGGAGGTGTTTTTTTAGGGTCTTATATAATACAAGCATATATAGGTGCTTGTGTAAGCATTTTTACTTAACAAATTTTAATTTTAAATAATAATTATGTGATTGGTTGATAAATAAGTTGTGGGACCCATTTAAAAAAATTTTTAGAAGTGTTGGGAAAGAGATAAAAAGTGATTGAGTTGTTTAAAGTAATAAAAATAATATAAGTATGAAAAATTATAAAATATTGGTTTAAGAATTTTTTTATAGATGTTAGGATGGAGATGGCCTAAATAGCATTCTAGACCTTATGGAGGAACCCCAAAGTGGAACCCACCTACATTAATTTTAAGTCTCCATCAATCTTTTTTTTTTTAGGAATAGATCTCCATTAATCAAGTGAGGTTAAGTATCAATAAAAAGTGTAGCGATCCTTTATAAATATATATAAAGTTGGCTCTCCAACAATATTAGCTATGAAATAACTAGAAATTAGTTACTGATTTTTATTATCTAATGATTTCGATCATAACTAAAATTTTTGGAGAGCTAAATAAATCGAAAACATCCAAATCCTCATTGAGCAATGGCCAGCATCGCTGTTTAACTTGGAATCTGTAACTTCAAGAGAAATAGAAAATATACATAATGACCAAATCTCAGGTGATTATAACATGGATCTCTTAATTTTAATTTACTATAAACCTCTCATATTTTATTATTGTAAAAAAACAATACTTTTCTGCCTTCATTTGATATATGTGACTCAGCAGATCTAATTATTCAACTAATCCGACCTAATACTTCATTTGTTGCAAGAAAATATGCATTCCTCGTTTGTCTCGTGGACCTAGATAGGCCTAAAACAAAGATAAGTTTAAAATGTTACTTATATATTTTAAGGATTTAATAAGTATATATACATACATTATCATAATTAAATTATGTGTTATCATATTATTTATTGAGTTTAATAATATATAAGGTGTCATATTTATTAAATGACGTGACAACACATTTTTAAAGGATAATGTAAATATCTTTTACATTATCGATCAGTATATACTAATTAAATTTTTTATTTTATATATTAAATAATTGTATCTATAAACAATAACTTGAGATTAAATTAATATGCTGTAATAATTGAGAAGTCGTGTTTAAGACGCGTGAATCGTTGAACACTATTCCCATATATTGGATGTATGACTGTAAATTAATAATAATATTAACCGGAGAGAATCAAATACACGATTTGTGCTTATTTGATATTTTTATAAGGACTTAATTTCATTTAATGATGTGTTATCACATATTCACATTATTTATTTTATTTAATAACACATAGGGTGTCATATTCATTAATTGATGTGACAACACATTATTGAATGACAATATATAGTAATTATATAAACTCTTTTTATAAACATTTATATATTTAAAGAACCATCCTAAGTCCTAACCCATTTGTTTATATTTTCAAAACCAACCATTCATATGCATTACCGTGAAGGCTTAATAAAATAAATAAGACAAATATATAAAAAAATAAATCAATCATGAATTATAACACACACTTTGAACAAGTCAATATAAGTCAACTATAAATCATATATCACATACTACTATTCTTTTTACTTTTTTTTTTGTGTACTTGATATATCGAAATTTAAAGGTAAATATCCACAAAAGTAATTAATTGCATCATATTCCACTTTCATTCATTAAAATGATACCCAATGATGATATTAAATTTAATATTATTTTTATAAATTATAAAAATAATACAATTATATATGATCGATGGCATCAATTGCATGCAAATTGATAACTAAAATAAATGTGAAAACTTGTCATTACTACCTTAATATTGAAATAAAATATATCAATGTGAAATGAATGTGATATATACTATGAAAAATTAGGCAATCATGCCTTTTGTCTAGCAGTGAACACTACATAAAACACTTGTATTGAATTTGAGGGATTATTTTCAAGCTAATAAGTATTTTTTAAATATTTATATAGCAAATAATTAACCTATACGTATGAGTGATTATAGGAAGGAGAGAAATTGGGAGTAGGATATCGAAAAAAATTCTCCCACCTTTACTAAGAAAATGTGTACAGAAAAGAAAAACCAACACCATTATTATTATTATTTATTTATTGCCCTTATGCTTCCAACTGCTATTTACCACTTCATTACAAAGAATAAGAGGATTCCAATCTTAGTAAATTAGGTACAAGAAACAAAAATACATGCATCTGGATAAAACAAAAGGAAATACAATAATGCATTCTATGTTATGCCTACAATCCCTGAAGTTGCTACCAATTATCAAAACTTGATCGTGTAAGGATTCTCATCTCGTTAATTTGAAATGAAAACGATGGCTTTAATATATTAAATTAAAGTTTTAATCAATGAGTTTTTTTTCCAGTGGACCATAGTTCACGTGGTTCAAAATGTGGAAATATAATAATTTAAATTTTCAATCGCCAATTCAATACTCATTTTATTAATGACTTATATTAAAGAGTTTAATATATATACACCGTCAGTGTAATAAATTGTTACACAGACATCTAATGATGTGTTGTCACGTTATTTAATGAATGTGACACCTCATGTGTTATTAAATTCATTAAATGATGTGGCAGTACATAATTGGATGTCTGTGTAAAATTTCTTTACACTGACAGTGCATATTAATTAAATCCTATATTAAAATAGTTTCCAATTACTTTTATGAAATATTACTTGAAAATAATAAAAACTCAAATCGATATTATATATAATGTACAATTTTACCATTCAACTTTAAATTAATATATTCTCAACGAAATTAGCATAAATTGTATTGTAAAACCATATCCTTTAAATTAAACTCAAATAGTCATATAAAGACTATTTATTCATTATTCACCTCTTGTAAGCTGGACTAAATTCACCTAGAATAGTCGTTAATCAATTACATGTGCAGTCTCATTTCAACAAAAGTGACATTTATCCACTAGTCAATTGAGTTATGCGTTATCGATTAAAAATACATTTATTTTCAAAAATAGAAATAAGTTTAAAGGTAAAGGTAAAGGTAAAATAACCTTTAATCAAATTTCTTATTTTCTTTTCTATTTTTTGTGTTATTGTTTTGCTCAACTAAATCTAAAGAAATTTTAGGGGTTGTTTGATTTTTATTTCCGTTTATTGTTTTTTATTTTTATTACAAAGAAAATTCACATTAATATTTTTTTCATTTTATTTTATTTATTGAGTTTTTTTATTTATTTTATCTTCTTTTATATTTTTATTTCTTTTCATTTTCTTTTCTCGATCTCAATTTTATTCCCTACCCAAAAATCAAAATGAGACATAAAGGATGTGGTACGGAACACTAGCTTGACATACGGTTTCTTTTTCAAAATAAAATTTGTTAAACTAATTAACAAATACACCACGATGAAATTATCTCATGTTGAAATTTCACGTAAGTATATTACGTTTGTGTCCATCTCTCTTTTCACAAATTATGATCATAATTTATGAGATGATCCTACTTATTTAATATTAATTGAAAAAAGAGATAAAACCAAATATGATCATCATGTGAAATTTCAACTCAATCTAAAAGTTAACTTGGAGTACTGTTTGTGTTTATAAGCTCATGTTCAATATATAGCATTCCCCTCCATTTAAAATGGTCCAATATCTCGCCTGCAGTGTCATCAATGTTTTTGTCGTGTATATTATTGAAGACAACTTTTGGGGTTTGGAGTTTCTGGTGTATGTCCTAATAACGTTCATAGTGACTCTCTCATTCATTCTCCATTATTCTGTATATCGAAGCTAATTAAATCCAGCTCCAACAGTTGGCTCGATTGCTCAGGATTCTTTTTATCCAATTACAGAAATTCGACATTTCTGGTTGCCACAGGCACGGTGGTCACACTCACAAACAATTTTGATTTACCATGACAAAAATGCTTCATTATTATAGTCCTTAGATGAATAGAGACAAAACGAGAGATATGATAATTGATTTGAATTGATAGTAAGATAGAAATACAAAAAAAAATAGTGTATACAAAATAGAATGAAAAAATCAAAGTTCAAAAAACAATAACCAGATTTTTTTCCCTTGTTCTCTCCCATCCTAAAAATGTCGACAAAATCTTATTCTTTTTAATTCTATTTATAAGGCAATTCAGACAAAAACATATGTATTAAAAAAGTAATTAATGCGTTGATTTTCAAAAAATTACTATTAAAATTATAATTAAGTTTATCCTTATATAAAATTAAACTCCAGTACCATGATAATTGTGTACCTTAAAACCTTTAATAGTCAATAAGGATAAATATGAGAAAAAATAATAAATACTTATATATTTGTGTACGGTGTCTTATAAATAGGACCATGGAAAAATTTAAAATATTATCTTCTAAATAAGACCAGTGGGAGTATGATATATCCCGATTCAATCTAATTTGGTACCTTTAGCCAAATTAAAAGCTTGATAGTGAAAAAAAGTTAAATATTTGTTCTGGTTAAAAAAAGCGTATTTCTTCCCTGGCTGGAACAGTAGCTAGCAGGAATTTATGTAAATCTAGCACAAGAAAAGAAAAAGAAAAAGAAAACTGTAACGAAGTAAATTTATTGGATGAATTCAATTAATATTTATTGGACTACTTTGTAATTATTTGTGTAAAGTGTGACGTATATATTATGGATTCTGTTCCCTGACTTTATAGGCAAATTCTGCTGCAGCAACTTGGTTTTTGGTTGGTCAATTGACTTGAAATTAAACCTCTGATTTAGTGATTCTACAAAATGAAAGAAAATCGCTGCTCTAGTTGACGCCACATAAAATTGCTTCAACCTCAGGCAACCAAATCCAAGACACCAATAGAATCACATGGTAGCACCCAAACTAGTTATTGATCTTTTCAGGTAACATGAGGGATAATGGATTGCTTAGATGTTAATGATTCTCCAATATTACTTTCTTGTCATGAACAGGGCCGGGGCTAAGAAGACCTTTCAGTCATTCCATACTACTATACCCTAGTTTTGTTGTCCCTTTCATTTGGACTAATTGCTATTGAAACTGGTTGATTAAACCTGGTTCCATAGCCACGATTAAGTGGCAATTAAAGAAAATTCCAATTAATGATGAGAGAATCTTGGATAGCTACTGCTATACCCTGCCTCCATTAGAGACTCATAGCAGGTTTGGTTTGGCCTAATGAAAATCAAAAGTATATGTAATTTCGTGTAATTGATTCTAGGGTTAAATATATTTTTAGTCCTTCAAATATAGTTGAGATTTGATTTTAGTCCTTGTAATTTAAAATCAGTGAAATTGATCCCTCAAAAAGTAAAAATACCCTTTTATTAGTCCTTATCAATGATTTTTCGTATCTAATCCATAGCAAAAATCTGTAGCTAAATTATGCAAAAGGACTAAATTGATGTATTTTCAATTTTTGAAGGACCAAAACCACTGGTTTTAAATTACAGGGACTAAAACCAAATCTTGACTATATTTCAGGGACTAAAAACATATTTAACCCTTGATTTTATATCACTTCTATTGTGTTTTGTAAAATGAGCCTCACTTATCTCAATCATTAATTTTCAGAATCAGCTTTACTCAATTGTAAACTAAAGAAACACTTAATCAACCATTTTCCAACGTAATTGTGCACATTCATGATTAAATATATAACCTGGGATGGAGGTGGGGTTTCGAGTACCTGTACCGCTTATGTTGTTATCGGCTTCAATTTTCCTCGTAGCTTCACCATACTGTGTCAAACTGGAGACAAAGAAATTAAGGTTATTTGATGTTTATTTTCTAGTTTTTATTTTTTTTAATTAATAAGTTTTTATCATAGGTGATGTTTAAGAAGATTGGGTGTACGTATTTAATTGTCAGGCCTTTTTATTCCAAAGATAATTTTAAAAACGACAAGTTTAAATTTGAGAAATATTAATAAATATATTTTTATACATTGGTGTATTAGTAAAATTTTATGTAAATACCTCTTATAGCGCATAATAAAAACGGATGCTATTGCATATAGTAACCATTCTTATTGATCCCCCTCCCAGCATCTCCCTTGTTTTTATAGATGATCTCATGGTACAGTGTATTCGTTTTGTAATTATTTTTCATTTTCCTTCAGTAACATGTTAAAAATATTGATGTGTACTTTCTAAATATTTGACATCTTATATATCTTTCATACACTATTCACATACATTATAGTTTGGATTTTTGAGCTTTATATACATTTTAATATAGACTCAGTTTCAGTATCTTGCACTTCCTTTACTATTGAGGAGGTTCTAAATGTACTTCTGGCCAACAGAAGTTATGTGCCTGATTGTTGTAAGATTGAGTAGATTTTAAATGTAGTTATTACTTTTATCCGAATGTAATTTTGGAAGCCTCCCAATTAAAAAATAAATGGGCCCATTGTTTACATTTAAAATCCATTAAATGGCTATAATTCTACCCTTTGGTTGGCAGCGAAATCTTGCTCAAATCAGCACAATCAAGAGGCGGTGACTATCTTCCAACATTATTGATCCCCTTCCTAGCATCACCCTGGTGGTAGGTGATGTCATGGGTCCAGTTTATTCGTTTGTCATTATTTTTCTTTTTCCTTCTCTTTCCTTAATCCATCAAAAAATTCATATAAACCTTATTAAATAACTAAGGTCCATAGTCCACACTCTATTTAATGTTAGTCGTAAAATTTAAAAATATTTCATTCACATCATTTTTAACATCCATATATGATCTCTAAATCTCTTTCATCATTATTATTACTATTATTATTATCTTTTCAAAATTTGGTGAAAAAAAATTTAATTTTATGAATAAACCTTAATTTTAATTTCCAAAAAAATTTGAGATCGTTGATATTAATTCCTTAGAGATAAAAATTATATTTTATCTTAAAAAAAATAAAAACATCATTTAATTTAGTCACGTTAAAAAAAATCAATAACTAAATTGAACGATTTTTTATTTTTCAAGAATTGAATTGAACAACATTTCATCTATTAATTATAAAAAAAAGAAAAATGTAATTTTCATCTTTGTTACAATTTTTAGTTAGCTTTATCAAACATCTCCATCAAATTAATTAATTCTTTACTCTTTCAGCTAGTTTTTAGCTTTTTACTAACATTTCAGCTTTAATTTAATTTTTAAACTTTTTGCTAGTTTTGTAGTTTTATCAAACATATTATCAGTCTACCCACTAGGATCGACCTAGGAGTTGGGAGTTTAAGTAGTTTAACAAGAAGTCTTCAAACCTTATTGCTTTTCTTGTATACGAAAAAACACATTATTAGTCTTAATTTTACGTTTTAGTTTAGATCTCAGGAATGCATATATGCTTTATTCCGAACAACCATTAAGGAAGTTGTTTAGTACGTACACAGATGCATCACACAGACCACCACTTGGAGTGGACTGACAAGAGCTTAACAAACTCAATGACCACAGCGACGGAGTTAGTGGCGGCGAGTGGTGAGAAGGTATCAGCCTCATTGGACTCAGCAGTGCCACCGCCGGCCAAGTCAGAGAGAGCCCTGATAGCAATGAAAGGCACCTTCTGTTGGAAGCATATGAGAGCCACCGATGCACTTTCCATGTCCACGGGACTCACATTGAACTTATTATAGATGAAAGTCCTATATGCTGCGTTGTCAAGGTAGAAACTTGCACTTGTTCCTCTATCCACAAGCACCACCTTTGGCGTCGTCGACAAGCATGTTGTTGAGTTTATGCACGCATCTAGCTCCATGTCCTGACCAAATTAACCACATTAATTAATTATATATAAAATAAGACACAAAAATAGCTAATAAATTGGTTTTAAATGAGTGATGCTAAAAGATTTAAGATATATATGTCGACATATTAGTGCTTATAAAATTGAAATTACATTTTTTGTGGTTGTATGAAAAAGTATCTAATTTAATATTTTTATGGATTAAATTAATTTTGAAAAAATTAAAGGACTAAATATTGAATATTTTTCATCTATTGAAAATGAAAAATGAATGGCAGTTTATTTTGAAAAAAAAATATTTTTTATTTTCCTATTTTTTTAGTTTTAATTATAAAAATGTTAGTACGTATATTCACTTTATTTTCTATTTTTAAAATTTTTTATTGAAAACAGAGAAATTAATATAAAACTATTTTTAACGGTTTCTTTACAAAAATTTAAAAACAGAATAATTTTTTATTATCAAAATTGAAAACAGTTTGATAATAAAAACTAAAAAACATGAAATGAAAATAGAAAATATTTTTTTAAAGTAAAAAAGAATTTTACCTTTCCAACCGACTCCAAATCTTTTAAGATCGAAGCATTTGGAATGGTTGAGTTTTTTATTTTTTGTTTTAAAAATTTTTTAACAAAACTTTTACAATTTTAAATTGAAAATTAAAAAACCAATTTTCATGGATTTTAAAAATGCATGACATTTTAAAAATTACAAAAAAAAAAGATTTTTAGTTTTAAATTATAATTATAAAAATTTAGTTAAATTTTTTTAAAAAAAATTAAATACTAAAAACTCGCAATCCTTCCCAAACCCCCACCCTAAATGGAACTTAGCAGATGCAAAAAGGGCGTAGTGGGTTTTAAATTCAGTAGTTGCTTACCACGAGTTTAGAAGCAATATTGAAGTACTTGGAATCTACATGGACCCAAAGGGCATGTTGTCTTTCTTCCGGAACCCCATCAATAGGGAAAATCTCCTCTGGTTGGTACCAGATATTGTTTAGTTGGTTATCAAATGTACTGTCACTACTCAAGTTTGAGGTGAAATCTGCAAATTTCAAGTACCCTATCTCCCTTGTGTAGTCTCCATTGTCTTCTAAGGGCAACGTATTCTCAGTCCCTTGCCCATACCTCTGCATACATACATAATCTTAATTAATTCCCTCTCTATAATTATATATACAATAATAAACTATATCTTTTGTTTTCAAAACAAATTTAATTTAAACTATTATACCTCTTGACATACTTTAAAATTCTACAAGAAATTAATATTTTAGAGCCAATCATGACTATAGATTGAAACATTTTTTATTTCACATTATTTTACATTATATGTGATAACGATTGATCTCATATTTTAGTTACTATAAACATCATTATAATCAATCGTGATTTTTTTTTTATGTGAATGAATCATTTTTACAATTTCACAGAAAAAATATTATAAGAATTAATTATTGTAATACCTGCCAGCTCCAGAGTGCTAAATGAGCCCAAGATTCCGGAATGGCTACATCTCCAATATGCAAGGAAGGGTTTGCATTTCCGGCAATACCGTAATGCACCACTCCTTCAATTGAGAAAAAGCTTAACAGAAGTTGAGTTGTTATAGCTGCATTTATCTACCAGTGCAATAGAAATTCCATTAATTATTAATAACCCTCAACTAATTAACTGGGATAAATAACCCACAAAAAAAACTGCTTCAACAACAAAAAAATAAAAACATATATATAAAACTAATTAAGACAAGAAATTTAAAACGAAATTATGCCATACCACGCTCAATCCTGTCATGACAAGTATAACAGGTTTGTCACCAATGGCTCCAAAACGAAATCTCCTTCCTTCATAAGAGGTAATTAAAACAGGAATTAAGTATAAATTATTAATTAGGTAACTTTTTCTTGCTAAATTTCATATACATAATTGTTAAATAGATATTTATAGCTAGTTTGTTTGGATTCATAATTTAATTAAAAGTTACAAGAGATAATTTTTTCATGAACCAATAACGAAAATTTAAACATATATGTACTTAATTACCTGCGAAGTCTATGATGAGATCACTAGCAGTGTAGCCTGGATTTTGAAGAAGAGGGTCCAGTTCAAATGCATTTGGTATGATTAAACCCAGATAAGGTCCCTCTTGGTTGATTTTATCAATTTTTCTTTGCAATTCTGGCATCAGAGCACAATTAACAAATGCATATTGGGCATTAACCCATATAAGTGCCACAAGAAACATGCACAAGGTTCTCGTAGAAGCTGCCATTTTTATCATCCAAGACACACCGAAAAATAGAGAGAGCAAGAACCGTAGGGCTTGAGAGCTAGCTAATAGACCCATGTGGGTTGGTTTTTATAGAATAAACAAAGGCTATGCATGACATGCACTGTGCACACGCTATTGAGTACGAGTCTTCTATATAGAAAAAAATCACCATTAACCAGGGTTAGTTTTACCATCATATGAATATGTTTCTTATGGGTTAAACAAATTATCTTTATAAAAAAATATATGTGATTTAGATAAAAATAATAATCATATAATAACAGTGTTCGTGTGACACTCCTGCAGCTGGTAATTAAGCTCTATCATAAAAATTAAGTGTATGTTGGTTTCTACTTGAGAATTATTAGAATCAATTATGTAGTATCGATTTTAAATTATTTTTGAGCATGTTTGGTTTAGCATTATAACATGATAAATTCACGTTTTCAACGTGAATTTGGGAATTCAAACTTGAGTTTGGTCAATTTCAATGCCAAATCAAACACATGTACACGAATCTAACATGTTTCATAAATCATACATTATTCATTTTATGTCATTGATTTTATAAATTTATCAAAATTAATTATACTCAACTCTAAAACAAACTGTTTGACCCTAATTAAGGTATGAAATAATGCTTTAAAGCAACTAGACTTTTAGGTCGCAAATAAATTAATTAACTTAATTAAAGTGAATATTATAATCATTGATTAAAAAGTAAATAATTGAAATTTAAATAATTTCATAATTTATTATATATATAATTATAATATTTTTTATAAAATATATAATTATAATCTTAATAGTTGATTTAGGATTGTTTTTTTTTTTGTGAAGTGGAAAAGAAAACAAACAAATACTCCTAAAAGCCTACAAGTAGAATCGTCCAACAGCATTTGGGAAATAGCAACGGGGGATTCCCAAATGACAAAGTCTTGAGTATTATGATGACAAAGGTTGTTTAACTTGCTTCACGGAGGACAAGCTGAAGCTCCACATGGAGTTACTATCCCAATTCTGCAAAAATCTTCTAATCTCTTGGATGTGAGGTATCAAATCAGGGAGACAGGGCAGGTTAATAAGACGAACCAACCACCTCCTGATAATTGAGTCCACGTAAGAGTGCGAGAAGGAGAAGCTAGCTCGGATTGGATAATTAGTAAAACCACACACCCGGCCGCAAGAACCATTATGATCGATCACGAATAGGAATGAGAATAGGCCGAACCAAACTAGGTTTTTTAAGGCTTGAGTCAGGTCTGCACATTAAATCCATGGTATGAGTCTGTCTGTTTACTTGACATAGACTTTATTTTATGAGCTTTATTTTATGGTGTGAGTCTGGTCTATTTAAAGCGTGTCATGGCCGAAAGCCCGTTTAAAAGTCTGTTTTATATTAAGGTACTTGAATATATTATAAGCATATATATAAATAGACTTATATGCAGTTTTTAACATACTTAAATATTTATACAAGTTAATAAGTATATAATTATAAGAAAAAATAATTAAAAATCTTTATAATAATAATAGCAATATAAAAAATATTAGTATTTTATTTATATTTAGTTAAATAATAGACCGGCCTGATAGACTCAAAAGGCTATTTTGATGGCCTGAAGTCTGACTTATTTTGCTATATAGGCTTTTAGAAAAGCCTTGACCTGATCTATTTAATAAATTGGTCTAGTCTAGCCTAGATCTGATATAAGCCGGGTAGTAGGCCCTGACGAGCGGCCTGACCTGTTTTCACTCCTAATTACGAAGCACTCCTCGTGTGGAAATGGTATTTGTATGGGCGTTGTAACTCCCATCAACATGCAGCTTGAAGAATCCAAGAGGTGGAGCTGTCCACGAGCAAACAATCCTTCTCCTCCAAGGACGCTGAGTTGAATTAGCTAGGATTGGTTTGATTTAATAAAATATTTTATGTTTTTAATTTATTCTCATTAATGGGTTTATTAAAATGTTTTTGGTACTGGCCACATCTACGGATCTCTATTATTATATCAGTAAGACTTAAATTTATTAGAAAATATTGAACTTAAATTTATTAGAAAATATTGATTAATAACATGTTCAAGAGATATGAACATATAAAAAAATGTTGAATAATTAAGAAGTTAAACCTATTTATCTATAAATTGAATAAAAAAATTATCACTAATTTAATTTAAAAGTGTATGATAATCTTAACTTATGACATTTTAAAAATAAATATTTTTATTTACTCACTTTTAAGATAAAATCATTTTGAAAAAAATAATTTTTTAAAAATTTAATTAGTAACTAAAATAAACACAACATGTACATGATATATATATATATATAAACGAATTAAATTTTATTTTTAATTAATATATAAATATTCATTATATGATGTTTTTATTAAAAGGAAAGATCCTTAATTTTTAAATATCACAACAAAAATTTATAGGACTTTTCTAAACAAATTTAATATATATACAGTATTGTTAGTGTAAAAATACTTTATATTGTCGACATTATTTAATGATGTGTTGTGAGGAGATTAATAAAACTGTACAAAAAAAAAATACATTATCAATATATATTAGTTAAATTCTTTCTAAATAGCGTAAAAGTGTTTACCAACACTGGATGAGGAAGGGGGACTAGTAGTATGGAGGGGTGAAAGTATCTTAGATTTTGATGCCAGGTAACAATGAGAATGTCATATTAATTATTATATTAATGGATACGTCAACAAATCTAACAGCAACTCTAATGGTGAGGGTTATTTAAAAAAACAATTTTATAAGGATGAAAAAATAAAAAAAATTAAGGAAACTAAAATGAAAATGAATATAATTTAAAGAGACTGAAAACATAATTAAACATATTTTATATTCCAAAATTTCTCATTCCTCATCGAGAATTTAAAAATAATAATTTTCATCATTTATTTGATATATGTGACTCAGCAGATGCTATTATGTGTCGACCCCCAAGACTTCTCATTTCTTATCCAGATTTTTTTTTAAATAAAAGCAATAGTTTTCTGCCTTGATTTGATATATGTGAAGCAGATCTAGCCCCCAATTGTTTTAGCATCGTTACGGTGTAATTATTTTATAAAATTAATTTTAAATTATTTTTTTTAACCTATTTCGTAAAATGAATAACATTTATTTCAATTATTAATTTTTAGAATTAATTCTAATCAACTGTATACCAAACGGACACCTAATTATTCAATTAATACGACCTAATACTTCATTTGTTGAATAAAATTAAACAAAACAAAAAAATATGCATTCCACGTTTGTCTCATGGACCAAGATAGGCGTGAAGCAAAGATAAGCTTTAAAATTTTGAGTTTTGAGTTGAAAGAAATAGAGTAAAGTGAAATTGAGTAGAGAGAAATATGTGAGAAATTGAAATAATGAAAAAATTGAGTTGATTGGTATGAGAGAAATAGGAATGAAATAGAGTGGAAATATGATTATATTTATCTCTTATCTTGTTTGGTAGAAGAGAAATAAAATAAAAAGAAATAAGATTATAATTTGATAAGATTAAAATGCCCTTCAATAAATATTTTTAGGTTAAATTTTTAAATATTAAACTTTATAAATAGTATATATAAATAATTTATGTAAAATTTTAAAATATATATTAAATATTATTTTAATTTATAAACTAATAAATATAATTAATTAAAAAATTAAGAAAAAAATGTGGCATTTACTCTTTATAATAAATTTATATTTAAAATTTCCACATATAAATCTAAGTTGATAAAAAAAGAGCGAGTCATTTGCTCAGCATCACATAGCAAAAGCATATGGGGGTTGCATCTACGTTAAGTAAAATAAAGGGGTGCACATGTCCAGAAAAAAATTCTTTCTCTCTCATGACTATCTCACTTCCTTCCGAAATTCCTCGCGTATAAAGAGAAGAAATTGGCGGGGCATGGACCCCAACTTCTCTCCTCTCCAATTTTTACCATACCAAACACGAATGAGATTCTCTGCAGTACTTGGACAATTCCTATAGGAGAGATAGATACATCTCTTAGGTGGATCCCACAAGTAAATGGAGAGAATTTGAACTCACTAAACACATAATCATACTTTTTCTTCCTATTTTTCTCTTCTCTCTCACTAACTTCTTCGCTCCCAAACTTACCATTAGTATTATACTTTTTTTCTATCTACTTTTTTCATCATAACGATTATCACATGGATTTCATTTACTTTTTTTTATTTTACCCTTTTTCCCTATATACCGTGAAAATGTGATACCAAAGTTTTTATTCCCTAAAATTTTAACCAAAAGTATCCTTTTTTAGTATCAATTGTACCAACCATTTTAATCCTTCAACTAAATCCAAATAATTCAAATGAACAAATGTATGGTTGGTTCAAGTGATATATGTTTGATTTCTCTTAAATAAAGTCTTGAGGTTAAGTCTTATGTGTATAAAATATTTCCACTGAAAAAATTAGCTGCTAGTCTCACCATAATGTAAATGTTTCTGATTCGAATAGAATTATCTCATGTAGATAATATTTTTGATTTATTAAAAATAAATTTATTTAATGAAGTAAAACTCCTCCTCAATTATTATTTAGATGAATTAACAGAAGTTGGTTTTTACACACTCCTATATGTTGTAAAATTAAAGAATAAATTATTAATTTAATGGATATATATTAATTGTTGATATTAAAAAAAATTACACAAACATTTTGTGGTATACTATCAAGTCATTTATTTTAATTTAATAACACATAATGCGTCACATTAATCAAATGATGTGATAACACATCATTGGATGTCCATGTAAAAAATTTTACAATGACACAATAATTGCCTACAGTTTTGAATGCATGTTTTTTTTTTCTAAGCAAAGAAGTTGATTGATAGAGAGTACTAGGGGTACTCTAACGCAAAATATAAAAAAAAAGTTTACAAAGGGAGGGTGGAAAAAGAACCAGCCACCAGATAAAATAAAAGGAACAAAATAAAGCACTAGAAACATAGAGAACTAACTCTAAGGCCATAAACTAATAAAACCATGTGAGTGATTCCAACTTCCAACTAAAGAAATATCCTACCAAAAACCAAAACTACCAACGACATAAAACCAAGCCAGCAACCGTCAATGCAATAGCCCAAGTCTGAAAACCACCTCCAATGACAATAAACAGACACGGAACATTAACCTGTAACAGAACGCGAGTTAATGCAAGCTGCTGGTTCCTGAGACCAACAAGCAAAAGCATAAGAAAAGGAATTATCTCTAGCACGCAATCATTTCCAAGAGCGTAATTTAATCAAATCCAAAAAATCAAGTGGTGATGCAAACTTGTTGGAAAAGACCGCTTCGTTCCGAGCCAACCACAAAATCCATAAGACGGATAACCAAATAACAGAAGACCTCGGCTTCATTTTGTCATTACTCATGAACAGACCCATAAATTGTTCAAAGTGACCAATAAAGTTGTTAGATAGAGATGAATGGAATCCACACCAATTGAGACATAGCATCCAAATCTGATAAGCAAATGGGCATTCAAAAAATAAATGAGAAGAAGTCTCAAATTCATGCATGCACCATAAGCAACCAGAATCAGAAAGTCGTACAATTCCCCTCTTAACCATATTAGCATTTGATGGGATTCGATCTAACATCACCCTCCACGAAAAACAAGAGACTTTGGAAGGAGCCAGGGAACACCAAATAAATCTATGCATAGGTATTACAGCTGAAATATTTTCATTTACAATTACTTGATAAGTTGATTTAACAGAATAAACACCAGTAGAATCTGCTAACCAAGTCCAAGAATCTGCCACCCCCTTCATTCAACTGAACTAAGCTCAAATCCAGCAACAAAAAATATAACTGTGATATTTCCCACTGGAAAAGTTGCCTTCTCCAACTCCAAGACCACCCAGAAACACCCTATCTAAGTCTAAACATTTCAGCCACAGACACCTCTTTATTTGTAGTAATGGAAAATAATCTACCATACCGCTCGCAAAAAGGAACTGGTAAACACCAAGGATCCCTCCAAAAAGAAACACTCCTACCATTCCCCACAACTCTAATACACTTACTAAGGAACCAGTCACATGAATGATGTCCTCTCACATTCTTCAATAAACCAAAGATCATACCACCAGGTAGAAACTCCCCTTCTCCCACAATCATTTCTCACACTAACCTCACCATAAATAGATGTTAATACTCTATTCCACAGGCTCCCTCTCTCAACTAACAACCTCCATTTCCATTTCCCTAAAAGAGCCAAATTAAAAGCTCTCAAGTCCCTTACACCCAACCCCCCACTTTTTTAGCTTTACAAATATCATCCCAAGCAACCCGAGCTATTTTTCTATGCTCATCAACCCCTCCCCAGAGAAAACTTTTAAATAAAGATTCAAGTTTAGAGATGATACCTATGGGAGCCTTGAAAAAGGAAAGAAAATAAATCGGGATTGAATTCAATACGGATTGCAAGAGAACAAGTCTACCACCAAAGGACAAAAGATTACCCTTCAACCTGGACAGTCGATGCTCCACCTTCCGAATAACTGATTGCCAAGATGCCAACCTATTAGGATTGACTCCAATAAGTAAACCCAAATATGGGCAAGGAAAAGACCCAACTTTGCAATTCAGAAACTGGGCCATGAGCTCCAACCACTTCATGTCAACATTGACGCCCAACAACTTGCTTTTATGGAAGTTGACTTTCAACCCAGCCACTAACTCAAACAATTGCAACACAACTTTAATAGCCCAGACATTGTCCACAGAAGCATCTCCTATAAAGATAGTGTCATCCGCATATTGTAGGTGTGAAATCCAAATACCATCCCTACCTGCAGAATATCCCATGAAAACTTGCTCCTGAACTGCTCTAGCCATCAAGGAATTCAATCCTTCTGCCACAATTAAAAATAAAAAAGGAGCTAGTGGATCACCTTGTCTAACTCCTCTTCCTGTTCCAAATTCACTCGACGGACTGCCATTAATAAGAACTAAGATTCTGGTAGTGGAAAGACACTCTGCAATCCATCTCCTCCACTTCAAAGGAAACCCATTCTCTCCATCACAAACTGTAAGAAATCCCAATTAACAGAATCATATGATTTCTCAAAATCC